>AWOL01S0002351.1:53898-100139 GCA_000715115.1 Nicotiana otophora
GGGGGGGGGGGGGGGCTTAGGGAAAATGGGTTAGAGTTTCAGGGGTTGGTTAATTAAAAAAGGTGGAATGATTATAGACCGTTGATCTTGAAGGTCAGGATTAAGGAATAGGCGGGGCGGGTCGTCCAACGGGTCGCGACCGGGTCATTTTAAAGAGGTTCATTTGGTTTGGGCTACTGAGGCTTAATGGAGATGGGTCAGCTTGTTTGGGCCTTGATTTGGTCCAAAATTAGCTCACAATTTGGGCTACAAATTAAATACACGAAATTTATCAAAAATATATTATAAAAATAATTAGTGGATAATAAAAAATATTATTTATGAAGTAAAATACTTAAAAATAATAGCTCAATATTATAAAATATAAAAAATACTTTTTTAGTATAAATAATATAATAAGTACAATCATTTATAGAATATAGGCTGTTATTGCAAACTTATGTAAAATATCTTTAAAATACAAAATATAATTATATAAAACAAAGTAAAATATTGTGAAGCATATATATATGGATGAAAATAATAAATCTGGATGATTGAATCATTACAAAATAATTTAAAGGGGTAATTAATAAATATTCAAGTGTCTTAAATGCAAGAAAATTGATTTTAAAGCTTTAAAAATTATGAACAATTATATAAAATACTTGTGTAACTCTTTTAAATTAATTAATGATACAAAATGATATTTTAAAAATATATATACTATTTGAAGAAATATGAGGGCAAAATTGAGTATCAACAACTGCCCATCTTTACCTGGGAATGATTAAAGAGTTGTCAGGTAAAGAAAATGATGACCAATTTTGTCCGAAGTGAGTGAGGAATGATGTACTTTGAAAAACAAATGTGGGCCAAACCCTGGTTCTTGAGTTGCCTACATATCCCTGGTATTACGGGAATCAGGCTGTGTGTAGTTTTGGATCCAACGGCGAACAAAATCGATGGAGTTGCTATAAGAGTGGTCATATGTTTCGAAAAGGATCGTTTGGGTAAGATAGTGTTGTAGGTAACAGATAATTTTAGGTGGATCTATGATTGCGGATTTGAATGTTGCGAATATTTGAGGCAAATGTTTGGGCAGTTACGGGACAAAGAGTAAACAATTGCTGATTGTCGGCTACGTTTGAGATAGTCAAAGGATATGAACATTGTGAACGGAAACCGAAGCGAGAATTGACCTTGTTTGTAGAAAGGTTACCTCCCGAGTTTCTTACAAAACTTAAAACACGATGCACGCAAATATATAGGGTTATTGCATAATTTAAACATGACGCAAATTCCCTTTGGACCATGAGGGTTGTCCTCGGATGATGAAGATGATGTCCTTAGACCATGATGTCCTGGGCCATGAAGTGTATGATAAGGGATTCTCAATCCATGGAATGGTGTCCTCGGGCCATGAGGATGGTGCCTCCGGACTATGACGCCTTTGAATAATGATATGCAATTTTGAGAGATCCTCAGGCCATGGCATGGTGTCATCAGGCTATGAGGATGGTGCCTTTGAACTATGACGCCTTCGGACAATGATATGTAACTCCAAGAGATCCTCCGGCCATGGCATGATATCTTCGGGCTATGAGGATAATGCCCTCAGACTATGATGCCTTCGGACATTATGGCGATGTTTCAGCCCATGAAATGCAAGTATGCGGTAATATCGATCTTTTGATAGAGGAGACAGGTGATGCTTAATCATATGCGAGAACGAGACAAGACAAGGTTTAGTCTTGTATGACATGAGGGCAGTGCTTAGCCCGATGCAAAGACTGGAGGTAATGCTTAGTCATATGAAAGGAAAGGCAGTTGAGGCAATGCTTAGTCTCATGCGAAGAATGGATACAATGTTTAGTCTCATGAAATTAAAAGAAGTGCTTGGCCTTATGTAGTGTGGAGCCAGTGCTTAGCCTCACGCAAAGAATGCAGACAATGCTTAGTCTCATGCAAGGAAGGCAGTGCTTAGCCTTATGCAATATGGAGGCAGTACTTAGCCTCATGCAAAGAATGGAGACTGTGCTTAGTCTCATGCAAGGAAAGGCAATGCTTGGCTTTATGCAGTGTAGAGGCAGTGCTTAGCCTCACGCAAAGAATGGAGACAGTACTAAGTCTCATGCAAGGAAAGCAATGCTTAGCCTTATACAATGTGGAGGCAGTGCTTAGCCTTATGCAAAGAATGCAGACAGTGCTTAGTCTCATGCAAGGAAAGGAAATGCTTGGCCTTATACAGTGTGGAGGAAGTGCTTAGCCCTACGCAAGGAGTAGAGACAATGTTTAGTCTCATGCAAAGGAAGGTTGTGCTTAGCCTTATGCAATGTGGAGGCAGTGCTTAGCCTCATGCAAGGTGAGGGTATTGTTTAGCCCTATGCAAGAAAAGCAATGACTAAGTGCGAGAGGATACAACATTTCTTAGCTTGACGTGTTTGCGTTTGGCGACTTTTGTCATCATGAAGATAGTGATCTTGCTGTGTGTATGTATTTGCGGCTTTTCCTGTTATGTTCATTGTGCCTGCGTCCAAAGAAAAATTGTGAGTTTTGTGAGGAAAGGTTGGTTCGTGCTCTCAATTCCTTGCTTTGCTTTTGCTCTTGTCTGGAGGTCCTGCTTGAGTCACCCCGGGTAACGTCTAGCTGCTATATATAAAAATAAAGTTTTCAAAAAACATACATTTGTGATAAACTGCTTATATAAAAATGTAGTTCTTTTGAAATATGTGATAATGCATGAGAGCAGATAGTTTGTCGAATTGATGACTGTGACACGCTTTTAAGACATTGCGACTTCCTTAACTCGGAATTTTAAGGATCCTCCTCAAAATTTGGCCCCCAGTTTAAATAGGTTCTTCTGGCGATACATTCCTTGGCGGTTCCAAATAAGATCGGGCAAACTCAAGTTCTTGCCCCCGTTTCTGACCATATAAGGAATGAAGATTTTATTATGATGTGACCGAACCTACAAGGCTGCCTACGTATCCCCTCCTAAATGAGAATCAGGTCAAGCGTAGTTCCGTTACATAAAATAGAAAGTGCAAACATAATCTTAAACATAGTATATCTTGAATGCGTCCGAATTGATAGGTTTTGGCCAAATATCTCCATCCATTTATGCAAGTATAAGTGCTCCTCCTGTTAACACTCGGTGAACCATATAAGGGCCTTGCCAGTTGGGTGAGAATTTCCCCTTTGATTTATCTTTATACAGGAAGATCCGTTTCAACACCAATTGCCCCGGTATGAATTGCCTTGACCTGGCCTCTTTATTGAAAGCCCTTGCCATTCTATTCTGGTAGAGTTGGCCTTAACACAATGCGTTCTTTCTTTTCCCATCAATGAGAGCTATTTTTTCATACCAGCTCCGTACCTATTCTGCGTCGCTGAGCTCGATTTCTTGTATGATTCTTAAGGAAGGGGTTTCTAATTCGGCGGGAATAATGGCTTCAGTACCATAGACCAGTAGGTAGGGAGTTGCCCCAGTTGAGGTACGAACTGTGGTACGATACCCGAGAAAAGCAAACAGTAGCTTCTCGTGCCATTATTTGTAATTATCTACTATTTTCCTCAATATCTTCTTGATGTTCTTGTTGGCGGCTTCTACGGCTCCGTTTATTTGCGGCCTGTAGGTGGTAGAGTTCCTATGCTTTATCTTGAATGATTCGCACTTGGCTTTTATCAAGTCGTTGTTGAGATTGGCGGCATTGTCAGTAATGATTGACTCGGATACTCCAAATCGACCAACGATGCGGTCTCGAACAAAATCAGCTACAACCTTCTTAGTTATAGCCTTATAAGATGCAACTTCTACCCATTTTGTGAAATAGTCTATAGCCACCAGAATGAACCTATGTCCATTTGAAGAAGCAGGTTCGATCGGTCCGATGACATCCATACCCCAAGCAGAGAAGGGCCAGTGAGAACTCGTTGCATTGAGTTCGTTGTGCGGTACTCGTATCATGTCAGCATGTATCTGGCATTGGTGATACTTTTGAACATATTTGATGCGGTCTGTTTCCATACTCATCCAAAAATACCTTGCTCTTAATATCTTCTTGGCTAGAACAAAATCGTTCATGTGGGGTCTGCAAGTTCCGGCATATATTTTCTCGAGCAATCTAGACGCCTCCTTGGCATTGACGCCTCACAACAATCCCAAATCAGGAGTCCTTTTATACAAAATTCCTCCGCTTCGGAAGAAAGTTGGCCAATCTTCGAAGCGTGTGCTTCTGAGTGTGTGTAGCGTGCTCTGGATATTATCCCTTTTCTAAGTATTCCATGATGTCGTGAAACCACAGATTTCTGTCAATATCCTCAACATGAGCACAATAAGCTGGCTTCTTATGAATTCCTATTGGGATAGGATCGATGAAATTCTTGTCTGGGTGTTGTATCATGGAAAACAAAGTGGCTAATGCATCTGCAGACTCAATCTGAATCCTTGGAACATGTTTGAATTCTATTTTTGTAAACCTCTTTATCAGCTCTTGTACATAGTGCAAATATGGCAATATTTTAGTGTTCTTAGTAGCCCATTTTCTTTGAACCTGGTGCACCAACAAATCTGAATCTCTGATTACTAGCAACTCCTGAACGTTCACGTCAATGGCCAACCTGAGTCCCAGGATGCATGCCTCATATTCCACCATATTATTGGTGCACGACAACCTGAGTTTTGCGGATACCGGATATTGTTGACCGATTTCCAATACTAAGACAACTCCGATACCCACTCCTTTGAAGTTTGTTGCTCCTTCGAAGAACATCCTCCAACCACCGTACCCTCGGTAATATCTTCTCCTACAAACGATACCTCATCATCGGGAAAATACGTTTTCAATGGTTCGTATTCTCCGTCTATTAGATTTTCTGCCAAGTGATCCGCCAATGCTTTCCCTTTGACTGCTTTCTGAGTTACATAGATGATGTTGAACTGACTCAGCAATGTTTGCCACTTTGCTAAATTACCCGTAGGCATGGGTTTCTGAAAGATGTATTTCAGCGAATTCATCCTTAATATGAGATATGTTGTGTAAGCACAGAAATAATGTCTCAACTTCTTGGCTATCCATGTCAAAGCACAGCAAGTGCATTCCAACAAAGAGTACCGAACTTCGTAAGGCGTTAAATTCTTGCTCAGATAATATATCACCTGCTCCTTCCTTCCAGTTTCATCATGTTGTCCTAGAACGCAACCAAAAGCCCCATCCAACACAGACATATAAAGCAGCAGAGGTCTTCCTGGTTTTGGTGGGACCAACACAGGTGGTTTAGATAAATACTCCTTGATTTTGTCGAAGGCTTTCTGGCATTCCTCAGTCCAGCTTGTTGCAACATCTTTCTTCAGAATTCTGAAGATTGGCTCACATATCACCGTTGATTATGCTATAAAGTGGCTGATGTAATAGAGGCGCCCTAGAAAACTCATCACAACTTTATTATTCTTTAGAGGTGGTAGGTCCTAGATAGCTTTGAATTTTGACGGGTCTAGCTCAATACCTCGGCGGCTGACGATGAAACCTAACAATTTTCCAACAGGAACTTCAAAGGCACACTTTGCAGGGTTCAATTTCAACTTGTATTTTCGAAGCCGATAGAAATATTTATTCAGGTCTGCTATATGATCTAAACTTCTTTTAGATTTGATGATAACATCATCCACTTACACCTCTATTTCCTTGTGTTTCATGTCGTGGAAGATAGTCGTCATGGCCCTCATGTAATTGACCCCAACATTCTTTAAACGAAACGACATTATTTTATAACAATATATTTCCTGTGGTGTGATAAAGGCGGTCTTTTCAGCATCCTATTCATCCATCTAAATCTGATAGTATCTTGCGAAGCAATCCATGAAGGATTGGAGTTCGTGCTTGACGTAGTTGTCAATTAGTATGTGTATGTTAGGAAGCGGGAAATCATCCTTAGGACTTGCTCTGTTCAAATCTCGGTAATCGACACATACTCTAACTTTCCCATCTTTCTTTGAAACTGGCACAATATTGGCCAACCAGGTTGGGTATTTGACCACTAGGAGAACCTTATCTTTTATCTTCAAACTCATATATGGCTTGAAGATTCTGAGCTTCTGCTTCACTGGTGTACACATGGGATTGATGGGTATCGTAGGACCATGCAAAGATATCTTCATACTCCTTTAGGAATATGATATTCTCTTCTTTCTCTGACGGTGATTGATAAATGCTTATATGAGTTTCCTTGACTGTTTCGAAATCCCCTAAGTTAACGGCCTCAGTTTCCTCCAAATTAGACTTTGGTTTATTTTCAAAATTCTCTACTTCTTTGATGATTTCCTCAGGTATTATATCATCTTCCAGATCTTCCGAATCACTATCCTTATGTTGCGTTGTCTCATTACATATCACAGTCATAGGTTCATCAGGATATGTAATAATTATGCTGAAAAGAATGTAGAAAGATAATGATAAATATGAAAAGCAATAATGCATTATTTTTTTTAAAAAAAATATCAACAAGTACGACTCGATGGCTCGAGTAATTATTTCAAACAAAATACTTAAAATGTCTTAAATGCTCAAAAGTATTTGAAAATAATTCATGCTAATTTGCTAGGCTACCCAGGAACTCGGCGAGCCCGGGATGGTGCAGCGGTCCAGTTCTTGAGAACAGCTCCTTCTTCCATGGTTTGAATAGTAAGGTCTTCCTCCTCCTCCTCCTCCTCCTCCTCAACAATTGCACTGCAGTCCATGTCTTATTCATCTTGAAACGGGCTTCCTCATGCCGGCCAAAACCTCATCTTCCTCAGACCCCCACATCATGTCAGCCTAATGGAATATCTAGTGCAGAGGTGGTACGGGTTGTTCCAGCGGGTAATAAGGGGCATGCTACGGCGGTGTCCAATCCTGATATTCTTGCCATGTGTATTCATATCCGAGTCCAAAGATCGTTCCATGATACTGTGGTTGTACGAGTTTGGTGATCCCCTCAAGCTTTTTGCTAAGACCCTTACCTGGTTCATATCCTGTCCACAACAATATTCTTTCTATCTTCTTGCTCCACCGTCGGTCCTTTTCAATTGCATTAACCCGTTCAATGCGATGATATGTTTCTCCTCCCAACTTCCTTCTGTTTTCGATGACTGAAACTGTCTGATTGGTGTAGATAGGGTTACTCCCATCTCCATGAATGATCACTTCCTGATGATTCCACTCGAACTTCACAGCCTGGTGCAGAGTTGAAGCCACTCCCTCGGCTGCATGCATCTATGGTCGTCCTAAGAATAGATTGTAAGAAGCAGATATATCTAGCATTTGGAACTCAACATCAAACCAGGTCGGACCCATCTGTAGATTGAGGTTGATTTCTCCGATAGTGGCTCTCTGAGATCCATCAAACATCTTCACATTCGTATCTCGTGCAGGCCTTTACCCAATCTATTTAGAGTGTCCAGTGGACATATATTCAGACTTGAACCTCTATCTATCAAGACCGTGGCGATGAACTTATCTTCGAATTTCACTGTGATGTGCAACGCCTTATTATGACTCAATCTTTCTGGTGGTAACTCATCTTCGTGGAAAGTGATTTTGTGGCTCTCCAATACCTGTCCGACCATGTTAGCCATCTCTCCACTAGTGATGCCAGCGGGTACATAAGCTTCACTCAACACCTTCATCAAAGCATTCCTATGCGCGTATGAGTTTTGCAACAATGATAAGATGGATATCTGAGCGGGAGTTTTGTTCAAGTGGTCAATAACAGAGTACTCCCTTTCTTGTATCTTTCTCCAGAGATCATCAGTGCCAGTCTCAACAACAGGCGGCTTAGGTGCAGCTGCTTTGCTCGTTCCTCCTAGATTCTCAGGTGTGTAAACTTTACCAGTCCTAGTCATACCTTGCGCGACACCTATTTATTCCATTGTGGATTTCCCCTTTCTCCTTGCTTCCGTAACATAATCCCACGGGATGGCATCAAACTCATAAGATGGTGTGGAAACTACCATTACAGTGAAGGGTATAGCTACCTCAACTTCAAATGGCGCCTGGGTTTGAACCACAACTAGCGTGAGGGTGACCGGAGATGTTTTAGGAGCGTCTCCCTCTCGAATGAGTCCAATGGACCCTTCCTGTTCCTACTCCTCATCAGTTTCTATCACGTTCACTCCTTCACCTCTATGATCCGTGAGAGGGTTGTTGCGAACATTTGGTGCAACTTCTTTTGCTTGTATAACCTTAGTGTCGATCAACGTCTGAATTTTATCTTTCAAGGTGCGACACTTCTCAATGGTATAACCCTTCATGCCTGATTGATAAACACATATGTTGTTGGGGTTGATCCATTGGGAGGGATTTTCCACAACAACAGCAGGCATAAGGGTGACGTAACCAGCGACCTTCAGTCTCTCATACAATTGTACTATGGGTTCAGCAATTGGGGTGTACTGTCTGGGCGGTCTGCGGTCGCAATTAGGACGTGGCTTTGGGTAGTTTTGGCGGGTGGGTGGAGGTGAATGGTAATATGCAGGTTGAGTGTTGTAGGTATGATAGGTGGTGGAAGGGTATTGGTATTTTTGGGGTGAGGGTTGATATGTGTGTGGAGGTGTTTGGTATGTAAGGGGAGACTTAGGGCCCTGGGCTACCATCACGGCACCCACTCTTAATTGCAATGCTTTATTCGTGGCCTGCAGTGCCTCGAAATTGGTTACCATCCCATTCGTAATTCCTTATTCTATTCTTTCTCCTAGCTTGATGATGTCGGAGAACTTGTGATTTTCGATGAATATCAACCTTTCGTAATGCTGTGGATCTTGAGCTCTAACAAAGAACTTGTTAATTTGTTCTTCTTCAAGTGCTGGCCTTACCTTCACGGCCTCTGATCTCCAACGAGTAGCATAGTCGCAGAAGGTTTCTGTCTGCTTCTTTTTGAGGTTTTGAATGTAGAAAATGCTTGGCACTTTTCCGTGTTGAACCTGAATCTATCCATAAAATTTGATGCCATACTCACCCAATTAACCTACTTCTTTGGGTTTTGACTGATGTACCAAGACAAAGCGTCCCCTGTAAGGCTTCGCATGAACAGTTTCATGCGGATTTGTTCATTCTTAACCACTCCTACAAGCTTGTCACAATATTTTCTCAGATGCACCATCGGATCACCAGTACCATCAAATATTTCAAACTTGGGAGGTTTGTAACCCTCTTGTAGTTCCACTTCTGCCTGAATGCACATGTCCTCATAGTTTAGACCTTCAACACCTTTCCCCTATTCAACACTCTAGACTCTTCCTGTGAACTTCTTGAGTTCCTCTACCATATTACTAATGAGCAGGTCCTTCTCAGGTGATTCAGGTATGTATAGGGTTTGATGCAGGGTATGGGATAAGGTTTCCACATATATCGGGGTGCTTTGATGAATTCCCGGAACTTGGGTATATGGGTGGTCATTGGTCAAGTTTTGTGGATCAGGAGTGGGTTGTGGTACGTTTTGGGGAGTGTGATAAGTGGTGGTTTGCGTGTCACTGAAGGCGGGTTAAGGTTTTGAGGAGGTGCAGGATTATGATACTGGTGTTGTACGAGAGGATTCAGAACTATGGGTGGTGGATTCTGATTTTGTGCGTTTTGTGGTGGTGTTTGGTTCTGGGTAGTCGGGTTTTGCTGGTTGATGTCGGGAACATTAAGAGTGAGGGAAAGGTTTGCCAGATTTCAGACCTACTGAAGCTCGCCTTGTAATTCCAAGATTTTCTGTTCCAAATGTAAGACCAACTCATTCTGCCCCGGAGTACTTCTTCCATCTGAAGTTTCAACGTTTTCTGTTATAGCAGCATTGGCTTTCCTGATACTGCTTAAATCATCCATTTTCTCTTTGCCCTTGCTTTTACTTTTCAGGTCCTTAGGTGGAGGGAGATGTGGAGGACCTCTGGATCTAGTGTGGTATGCTGATAATGCCAGTATGCACGAGCCAACCTCTGGGAATGGGAATAATCAAAAAAAAAAAGAAAAAGCAAACAATAACCAAGTCAGTAAGGTGAAATAAAAGAGTGTTCGCAATATTTAAACATGTTTCACAAAATCATGTAATAATTCGCGTCCTAATTTGGGGGACCTCATTGTGCCTGAGGTAGGCCTAAGCGACACATAGACTCGGAGAAAATTGATTCCAACTTTGCTTCATTTCATTAATGCAAAAAAAGGCCAAACAAACTTTCACTAAATCGATAATAATAATAAAGTCACTAATGGAATCAAGCCTTATTACATCGAAATCTAATCTAAGATAGAAAGCAGTAAAGAACATTATCTCCTAATCTACTGGGTCCCTGAAGGACCTTCTCTATGCTTGGCTCTTTTGACCCCATCAATCAAGTTTCCCAGGTCGCGCATATCCAACAGTAAGTAAGCTTTTGCTAGATTCCCTCCTTCATTATTGTTCATGCCTTGACAATCCGAGAGTCTCTTTTTCATCTTCCATTCCAGCTCCATCAGTCCTTGTTCCAAGTATTCCAATCATTCTGTTGACTTGGAGGAAATCCCTTTCCATTCCCTTATCGCTTCCATGCTCACTTTGTGTTGCTTCAAATGTTTAGCTTCGGACTCGAACACCCTTTTGCGCAGCCTTTTATACTTAACCTGTGCCTCAGCCACTTCATCTTGACCATATCTTTCAGATTGACTCCCGTCTTGATATCTCCCGCTACGCTGTCTTCTAGCCATGACAGATAGTAGTACATATGACCAGCGTGCTACCTGTCTGGCTCAATAGTTTTCCGTTCCACAATGATTTTTTGGTTCCACATGTGTTGTACTTCGAATTTGAACGGAATGACATCTCCCTTGAAATCTGCCTTGTACTGGACCATATTGGAAACCCAAGGTATGACTTGTTTTCTTCTGACTTGTCTCATTACCCTTATAGGAGCATAAGTGTGGATACCTCGTAGCCCAATCAGCACCAAGTGAGTAGTGCCCTTCGATTTGATGATGAACTCACTACTAGGAAATCATTCGAACATCCAATGCTGAAGAAACGCACCCAACTTACAGCATTTTCCAGGCTTTGCAAACCTGTCTGGAACAAATGTCATTTTCTTTGGGTGATGGTTGGCTATGTAGTCATTTAGTGTCCGTAGCAGAAGCTGTTGACGATACTCGCCCCTCTAAAAGTGTTCCAGCAGCTAGACTTGTAGCAATAGATTACAACCCTCAAAGTGTCTGAATCCCTGCTTGTACCGATCTAGAGCGCGGTACATTTCAGCTAAGATTATTGGGATGATAGTATAAGTTTGTCCTTCGATACCATCCATTAAGGTCCTGGCGACCATGGCTAAATAAGTATGAATCCTTCCTCCTTTCATTGGAAATATCAACAACCCCAAGAAGTAGACAATAAACACATAAATCGGGCGATGTACCCATCCCAAAGAAGTAATGTCTAGTTCATCTTGATGAAGACAATATGACTTGCTATGCCCATAATGCTTGTAAATAAACTCAAAGGGGATGTATGATTTCTTTAGACAGAGTAATTGGTCATTCTTCTTAAAACCTAATATTTTCAGAAAACTGCGGGGAGTACGATTCTCTGGTACCAGTAATCCCGGACTATCCCAAGGCAACTTGGCAAAACCTCCTATTTCTTCTAGGAGAGGAGTCATTTCTATATTGCCAAATCGGAAAATAACTCTTTTCTCGTCCCAGAACATGGTGGCGGTCTCCATCAGTTGCCTTATTGGTTGAATGTTCAATAAAAATGGCAGGTCACCAAGTACTCTCCTCACATGATTCTTGTCACAAGGCGCAAGGTCTTTCCTCCAGTCAAGTTGCAAACCCGGGATATTCTAGACCATACCGAACCTGGGTATTTCGTGTTTCATTTTCTGCACACAAACAAAGTTTAGCCCTTCCCCCCTCTAGATTTGACTACTTACACAATAATGATCAACATGTTGGTATATTTTCTTTAAGTAATGCACATAATACGATAGTGTCCATTGGGACTGTGGAAATCCCGTCGGACTTTGGACAAGGCTCATCTTAGCGGGTTGTTACGTTAACAACGCTTCAACCAATACTAGGTTAAGCATGATGCATGTACATTTCAAATTAGAGTAGGGTTTCTATAAGGGTCTAGATTGGTACTCCCAAGTGGAAAACTTGAGAGGGAAAGACACGAGACCGTCGACTGCACTGCTGATCGACTAGTCTACAACAATAAACCTTTCCGATTTAAAAAGGGCAATTTCAGGAAAGCACGGACACCCATCAAGCACCACTATGTTGATAATTGGCACGAGTAGAGTATGATGCGGAGCATGCTTTATGCAAAAATAATAACACATTGCCAAGTATTTGCATGATAAAAATACGTAAAGACAGTAAATAAAATAGCAAAAGTGAATATGAAGAGAAAAGAAAAGAAAGACAAAAGAGAGAAGTCAGTTTAGCTCGAAACATGTGCGATAACGTAATGAAGCAGGTAGGGAAATTGGGATGGGAGAGTCATAATGTAGCAGTCTTAGATAAGATGAAGGAGATGTGGAGAGGTCGTACATGTCATAGCAATTTAAAACAAATAAAGGAGAATAAGGGATGTGCACGTCATAGCAGTTTAAAGAAAACTAAGGTGAATACGGAAAGTGATGTGCATGTAATAGCAGTTTAAAACAAATAAAGGTGAATAAGGAAAGGGATGTGCATGTTATAACAGTTTAAACCAAATAAAAGAGAGTAATCCACATAAGTCAAGTTCATTATGGTAAAAACCTAAGTTTTCCCAGCATAGTCGCCATGCTGGCACACCCCATTTTCTCGCGAGAGTAGGCTTCGACGTGTGACAACCCTTTTAAAGGGTATTAAGAGAGAAGAGTCACCACCTAACGATTTTAAGGTGCGTTAGGGCACGCATTTGTAAATAACTCTGTTTGACTAGTCAACACCACCAAAGATCGGGTAAGGGCTTAAATTACCTCGAAGAGAAGGTATTAGACACTTTTCGAGGTCCACAATTGTGGGTCCCGGTCAAACTTTAGACTATGTGGATTATGTAATTAAGCTAGGTGATCAAATAAATAGAAGGAAAATTCAGAAATTGTGAGTCTTATTAAAACATATGAGAATTGATACAAGTCTTAATAACTACAAAAGTACAAAATGTATTGATCTATGTTAAATGACTAAGTGTGAATAGCACACACATAAAAGGAGGGGGGGTCCTAAGAGTTTTAGCCTAAAGGATCACTCCGTGCAACATAAGTAATACTTCGCAACTCTCTTAAGGTAGAGGTTGCTCATATTATTCATTGGGCACAGACTATCATCTCCTGCTACCCGATTACTGTGTTGAAGTTGTTTACTTAAAGACGTTCTAATTCAATTCTAAGTCGTACCCTATGCGTGCACTACCCGTCCTATGCCTATGGTCCATGAGGCTTTGGATCTACTATCAATTGGTTCTAGACTTTACTTAGGTTGCTCGAAAATGATAAAACTAGGCGACATTCAAAACAGATAGGACGACATACAATAGCATAGAAGGCTCAAGTTAACCTCCACACATAAGCATGAAAGCACGCAAATAGATTTCTGGTTAGACAGTAGACAAAATTAAGACGTATTAGAATCATTAAGTCCTACAGGCACAATTTCTACATAATTTGAACCACTCAGCAATTAGTGGGAATTCCTATAGGCAGGATCTTTAGGTGACCAGTTTTGATGAAGAAGCTGTTTAATACATAGTTCTTATTAAAGAATCATATAGTTATGTTGTCTATGTGTGTAGTAGCATCCTATAGACATGATCTCTAAATGATTCGCATCTGGGCAGTGAAGTAGTTGGGAATGCAGAATTATTCAATTGCCTCTATAGGCATGCATTCTAGATGGGCTTTATGACAAAAGGAGGATAGCAGCGTCAACGATGATAACTTGGGTAATCTATATTGGAATTATATGAACATGGTGTCTAGACAAGTCGCATATTTGAAAGAAATACCAAAGCATACAGTTTCAATTGTTTGTATTAATCTCCTATAGGCATAATATCTAGGTGCAAGAAGTCTAATTTAGATCCTATAGGCATGTTATCTAACCATTCAAGTCATCATATAGACCCTAAGTCATGTTTTCTAAGGGGATAACTTTGTGTCCATAATTCTAGATAATGAGGGATGATGAGCAAACAAATAATTAAGATCCTATAGGCATGATCTCTACCCATTCATATAAAAGATAAAGTATCCCAGCTCTCCCTTTTCACTAATTTCCCCATCATTCAGTTTTGCAAGTTATTAAAGACCATATTGAACAAGCATAAACCTAATTACAAATATAGAATAACCCAGTAACATATCCGGTCCTTCCAATATGCTTAGAACTTTGCACAGACAGTAGGTCCAAACTCCAGATGCGAACATTGCATTTCAAACCTCCGGTACCGAAGCATGCCCAAAAGACCAGACCTAAATGAATAACTTACTGACCCAAAGGGATGCCAAATTCAGCCTTACAGGTGACAAAATACTCATGGTATTGATTAGCAACTTTTCCACTTAACTCTTAGGGATATAACTAATCAGCAATTCTAGCCAACTGGTATGAAGGCTTTTCTTGGGCAAATACCTAAGTAATACCATAATCGTGTGACCATTAGCAAAGAAACCCAAATATGGTAAGCAAATACTGGTAAAATCTCATTATCAACTGGATTAGGAGAGGGAGTTAAGGGGAGACGACTAGAGTTCTTCAGAAGAGAGAAAGGGAGGGTTGAGAGCATTTAGGGGCGGCAACTTAGGGAAATTGGGTTAGGGTTTCAGGGGTTGGTTAATTAAAAAGGGTGGAATGATTGTAGACCGTTGATCTTTCAAGATCAACGGTCATGATTAAGGAATAGGCGGGGCAGGTCGTCCCACGGGTCGCGACCGAGCCATTTTAAAGAGGGTCGTTTGGTTTGGGCTTCTGAGGCTTAATGGAGATGGGCCAGCTTGTTTGGGCCTTGATTTGGTCCGAAATTAGCTCAAATTTGGGCTACAAATTAAATACACAAAATTCATCAAAACTAAATTATAAAAATGATTAGTAGATAATAAAAAATATTATTTATGCAATAACATACTTAAAAATAATATCTTAATATTATAAAAATATAAGAAATGTTTTTTTTAGTATAGATTATATAATAAATACAATCATGTATAGAATATAGGCTGTAATTGTAAATTTATGTAAAATATCTTTAAAATACAAAATATAATTATATAAAATAAAGTAAAATATTGTGAAGCATATATATGAATGCAAATAATAAATTTGGATGATTGAGTCATCGCAAAATAAATTAAAGGGGTAATTATTAAATATTCAAGTGACTTAAATGCAAGAAAATTTATTTTAAAGCTTTAAAAATTATGAAACATTATAGAAAATATTTGTGTAACTCTTGTAAATTACGTAATGATGCAAAATAATATTTTGAAAGTAGATATACTATTTGAAGAAATAGGAGGGCAGAATTGGGTATCGACAGTCTTAACAGTACAATCCCATGACCAAAATAATCAGTCCAAAAGCAAACAACAAAAAGAAGATTGTCTTAAACATCCATTCATCAATGACGCAGAAATTAAGTGAGAGTGTTGCAAATGACCTCCTTAAGACGATCAAAGCTTCCATTTACTGTGATTGATATCACATCGATCCTATCATGCACCTCCTTGAAAGCTTTTACTGCGTTTTCTGCTGTCCTGAGGATTTGAACTCTTATCTTGGATACATTAGAGCATGTCGCCTTTGATACATCATGAATATCTCCAATTGTTGTTTGAGTGGAGACCAGTAAACCCTTGATGATGGACAACTTGTCGTTGATAGCAGTTAGCTTTCCACGTGATTGGGATCACACACACTGGGAGAAGAGACAGAGGCCTTGGATTTAGAGTCAGTTGGGGCCATCTTGGATTCACCTTCTTGCTTCTTTATCCAAGTGCCTTTCACAACAACGTATCCCATGCTAGCAAAAGCTCTGGAGTTATAAGACTTAGTGACAGTAACATACAGATAATTAGAAAGAGAGATGGTTTGGGCTTCGAGAAGGTGGGTAATGACCATTACATAGAGAAGACTTGTGGGATCATCGACACTCTCAATCATGAAATTGATGACCCAGGAGGACAATTTGACTTTATGCTTTGTCAAGAGGCAGTAAACAAGGAAAGTATCCCATTTGGAGAAGGTTGAGAAGGATCATGTATGTGGAAGAAGAGTGGTTGCCACAATGTGTGCGAGAACACGAGTTTCAAAACTAACATCACTAGGGCCTAATTGATTAGGAAGGGGATTAGGGGTGACTCAATTATACATCTTTTTGCTTGATCAAAAGAAATTTCAAAGTCTTTGGGCTAGGTATATTTGAACAACATTGAAAATCCCGAACACTTACATTGAAAAATAGAATCAAGCAGGATGCAGTCCAGAATAATGCACTTACCAAGAACTAGAGACTCTAATTTGTTAGGTTTTGGGGAACGGAGATTTGCATATAATTTGACAAAAGATTCATATACCTTTGGAGGAGGCAGAGAGAGAAAGTTTTTTCAACCTTGAAATTCGAAGACCTTGCAATTCAAGCAATAGGTTTGTCTTTGAATGAGATGAAGGCATCTCTATTCGGGGTGTCCCATAAGTTGATGTCTAAGTCCAGAGAGCTTGTGAGATTTACTTTGGGCTTTTTTGGAGTGAGCGACTCAAGGTCATCTTCCATCAGATGCTTACCTAGGGACTTTTCGTTAAGGCTACGCACATCATCAGAGAGTTCTGCTTGCGAAGAGGAAAATTCTTCAGAGTGGTCTGACCCTAGATTGACTGGTTCTGGTGGTTGTGACAAAGGTTTTGCTCTGGAGCGAGTGCTTTTTCGGGTTGAGGCAGAAGGGTTTTGGAACGTTTCTCCATTGTTTAGATGAAGAGAAAGGTTTAGTGATAGAATTAATGTGAGAGAAATCGTGTGGTGAAAAGGGACTAAAAAGAGGTGAGTTTAATGGTTGAGTGCAGAAAAGAAAAAGGTGTCAGTGATGCGACGTGATGATTGATTTACATCTTAAAGGTTGTGAAAAGATGTGAAAAAGGAAAACAAATAAGGAGGCACATCATTAATGGTTCTTACACACATAAGGAAACATACAGATAATGTGGTAGTAAAAATAAATAATGTCACATAGGTCCTAATTTTTGGTATTAAGAGAAATAATGCCAAGAGAGTTCCGCAAAGCACAAAATCTATCTTCAAGTAAGGGTTTTGTAAGAATGTCTGCTAATTGATCATTATTGCTAACAAACATTAATATTATATCTCGTTTAAGGACATTATCTATAATAAAATGATGCTTGATGTCTATATGCTTAGCTCTAGAATGATGCACAAGATTCTTTGAGAGATATACAACACTAGTATTGTCACAAATTATTTGAATAGGTTTAAAAGATAATTCATAGTCACCAAATTGATGGGACATCTAGAGTAGTTGAGTGCAGCATTGTCCAATGGCAATGTATTCTGCCTCAGTTGTGGACAAGGCCACTGATCCTTTTTTTTTTCTATTCCAGGATATTAATACTTTTTCCAGCAATTAACACGTTCCACTAGTGCTTTTCTTGTCTTCTTTGTAACCTTCAAGGTCAACATCTAAAAATCCTTCAAGTTTAAAATTGTTAGAACGTGGATACCATAGTCCATGAGAAGTAATTCCGATAAGATAATGAATTATTCGCTTCACTGCAGTTAAATGTGACTCCTTAGGGGCTGCCTGAAACCTGGCACAGTTTCACACACTGAACATGATATATGGTCGACTAGAAGTAAGTATAGCAGTGATCCAATCGTTCCATGATACTTAGTTTCGTCCACTGATTTTCCTTTGTCATTTTTATCAAGAGTGGTTGATGGACTCATAGGCGTTCCAAGAGATTTAACCTTGCTCATGCCGAATTTTTAAATCAGCTCCTTAGTGTATTTCGTCCGACAAATAAATGTGCCTTTCTCTGATTGCTGAATTTGAAGTCCAAGGAAGAATGTGATTTCTCCTATCATACTCATTTCAAACTCACTTTGCATGGTATTTTAGAAATCCTTGCACAAAAGAGAGTTAATACTACCAAAAATAATATCATCGACATAAATCTGAATAATGAGATTACCATTGCAGGATATTTTTAAATAATGTAGTATCTACTTTACATCTGGTAAATCCATGACCATTTAGAAATGAACTCAGCCTCTCATACCAAGCTCGAGGAGCTTACTTGAGCCCATAGAGGGCTTTAGTTAACTTATACACACGGTAAGGAAATTGTGAATTTTCAAAACCTGAAGGTTATTTTACATATACCTCATCAATAATACCGTTTAAAAAGCACTTTTGATGTCCATTTTAAATAGTTTAATACCTTTAAAAGATGAATATGCAAGCAATATACAAATTGACTCTAACCGAGCTATCGGAGCAAATGTTTCATCATAGTCTACTGCTTCCTGTTGTGAGTAGCCTTGATCAACTAATCTGGCTTTGTTTCTAACTATCTTTCTATCTTCATTCAACCCATTTGGTTCCAATGATTGTAGTGTTTGCTAGCTTAGGTACCGGTTTCCATACTTGATTTTTGTCAAGCTTATCAAGTTCATCTTGCATGGTTTTTACCCAGCTGGAGTCCTATCATGCCCCGACTATGAGAAGCGCGACCGATGCTCAACCAGGATAACCCTGTCGAGCAAGCTTGCTAGAATTCTTTCTACCCAAACTCACCCATAAATTACGAGAAGATATATTTTTATTAATTATACAATAAGGAGATCATGTATACAACACCAATTCATTACTATTAGTTACTTCATTTATAAGTCCCCAAAATATTACATTATACATCCATAGTATAGAAGTGGAACATGTGATACAATTGAAATATCTTTAGTTTAACCTTCCCAATACAAACATACAATCCACACCATGTCTACGGAACCTCTCAAGGGTACAAAAGAGTACTAAGATAGTGTAGGCAACAAGGCCCCAGCTATACCTCGAAACAAAATACATGAGAAACAAAAGATACATGACCCCGATATGAAGTGGAGCTCACCAAGTCAGCTGAGAGGATGATGTATTGCTATCACTGATCGATATCGCTTGCTATGGAACCACCTGCATCCATTAAAAGATGCAGCGCCCCCGACAAAAGGGATATGAGTACATATGGAATAGTACTTGTATGTAAGGTAGACAAAACAACGTATGAAAATACGGTAACTCAAATACGAGGCAAATAAATTACGTCATGAAACTACGAAACAACCTACAATATCACATGTCAAGTCTTATTTTAGGATCAAGCGTGCCCTATGAACTATGCGTGGGATACAAATATAATGTAAAAGTACCAATATGTACAAATAACGGCAATAGAAGTGGCACCTATTGTTCGTGCTGCCTATGTGTCTCACCAGACCATCCATAGCCCTCTCTTACTATGCACTTATGCGTTTCATAGACCGTCCATATTGTTCACATATTATATTATACACCTATACATTTTATAGACCATCCATAGGGTTCACACATTATATTATACACCTTTGCGTTTCATAGACTATTCATAGGGATTCATTCATATTATACACCTTTGCGTTTCATAGACTATTCATAGGGATTCATTCATATTATACACCTATGCGTTTCATAGACCGTCCATAGGGATTCATTCATATTATACCATCATGCACACGACCATATATACACTCATGCGGCATGATTAACATTACCATTAATGTAGTCAGTTCCCAGGTCATTGGAATACTTCATGTTCATGATCATCATGGAAAAACACAACTTATTACATTAACACATGCATGGAAAATCAATAAGTGCATTTCAATGGTGCATGGACCCAATTTCTTTTCTTAAGGTTCATCATTAGTTAGCATATGACTTCTCTTTTCCACCTCATTATGTACCTCCTTGTCATCTTAAGGTCACTATCTAAATTCATGATTCTTGGTGACTTAACATCAAAGTCATTTACATTTATTATTTTAGAAGCATACAAACTATAGTTGAAACCATTGGAACATACAATGCCTCATGATTCTCATTTTGGCAAGCGGCCAAAGTTCATGTTATCACTTACTTGTACTTGCCACGGGTGATCATAGGACATTAATAACATTATTATATAAAGGATACAAAACTTATTTCATAAGCTTTCACACATTCTTTCATTTTATTGGAACTATTGGCCACAAATGTAATTCTCATTCTTGGCTTGATGGCCACAGTTTTACATCTAATACTCGCTTCTTTCACTTTCAAGCAACATCATAGGTTATCGATAATAAGAGCATTGAGTTTCCTTTCCAATTTAAGCATAATAACATTCATTGAAATACGAATTGAAGCTATAATATTTGGATACATAAACCACACTTGAACACATTTCCGAGGGGGAGCATAATGTGATAGGAGCAATTGAATCACATTTTGAGTATATAATTTCCGACACAATGCTTATTTGGAATAATTGAATATTTTAGCAATGACTCGAATCATGCAAAAATAAGAACTTGGGCCAATCACGCTTGAAATATATGAGGACATCATGAAATTCGACTCAACTGAGGGAGTTTAGCGAACATACCTCGAAAGAGCTTTCCGTGGTGTAACAATAACGTCCCGACCCTCCTAACGATGTCAATCTATAGAAGAGGAGAGAATTACAAGTATGATTAGAGGAATTGGTATGGCAAGAGCTGCTACAATGATTGCCCAACCATTCCCTCAACCAATTCAACAATAAAACTACCCAAGATTGCCCAACAACCTCCCCACAATTACTATTAGCTCAAGGCTTGAGCAAGATCTTGATGAACAAAGAACTTGGGGCTTCCTTCTCTCTCTAGAATAGCTCTCCTCTCTCTCTCTCTCTCTCTCTAAAATATCAGATAATCCCTCAAAACTGACCCCTATGGCTAGATAAAATGAAATGGGGTCGGGTTACATAACTAGAAAAATGAAGCCTCGATGCAAATCTGCGGTCGCATATGCGACCGCATAACACTTCTGCGGTCCGGAAAGCAGACCGCATAATGGCCTTCCAGAACTGGACACTTCTGTGCAGGTCTGTGACAGGTCTGCGGTCCACAGATTAATTCTATGGTCGCATAATGGACCGCAGAACCTCCTTCTAAAATTTCTCATACTGGTTCTGCGAAGGATGTGCGGCCTGTGAAACTCTTATGCGATCGCATAACTAACCGCAAAACAACCTCCAAAATTGGCTCATTTCTCTGCTTCACTTTACGGCGGATCTACGGACCACATAATGGTTCTGCGGTCGCCTAATTGACCGCAGAAATGCCATGTTCTGCAAAATTATTTCTTTAACTCCCAAATGTATTGTACACCCCAAAAATTCCGTACCGCGGCTCGCAAGCACGCCGCGAAGATTAACTACTACATCCTTACATATTACCCTACCTCTGCACCACAAAACTTGAATCCTCGACAAAAGTTTACGGGGCCTTACATTCTCCCCTACTTAGGATCATTCGTCCTCGAATGAGGGTCAGAATCCGCCATTAGCATCCAATGTGGCTCAATTGTGACTTCACACACCAGCAATTCCAAATTTTGGCTAACTGCCTACATTTTCAAAACTTTAACAATAGTCTCCTCTGTAAATGGGACTATCCACCTATTAAAGAATCCCAAAAATCGATCCTAACAACAAATATATAACACCATATTACACCATAGACATGAAAACAACACCAACCGTGACATCCTAGGCATTATAAAAATCGACCATTTGCATAAACTGTAAAAGTTTGGACATAACTCATAGAAAGTAAACTCCTAACATTCTTTTAACACAACAATTTCATGATGATCTTAACTTTCTCCTTAGATTAGTGAACAAGTTCTTGCCACTATTAACTCTACTACGCCAACTTTGGACCATCCATGGGAGACTTTCATCTCCTGCCACACGACAGACCACACCGTGGAACAACAACCCAATACACGATAACCACGACCTTCATTTGCCATATACTCCTCAAAACACATTCCTATAGCCACTCCTTGACCCAATCATGATTCGACATACTAGAGTACATCATTATGGGAACCATGCAACTTTTCTTGCTCTTCCTAAATCTCTGCTTTTGAGAGACAATACGAAACATGATCTTCGAATTTCTAGCATCAACCTTCAGCCTCATGCAACATTCGTGAAACATTCTGATCATGTTTGTTCACACTTGGATATTGAAAAATGACAAGCAAATTGCGTTTCCTTATATGTGAAAGCTTATGAACATACGGCTATAGAGTGACTAAGGGAATACACCTTCACCCACATCTTTCTCTTATATGTATAACCCCTTAAACATCCTTCCTAATCACTTAAGTCGCTTTATAAGCTTGGGTTAACACCTCTAATGCATCCTCCCAAATCTTATTGCCATCGCACCTCATCATTCCCATATGCGTTAAACTTACCGTGGTTGGAGGTCCAACATGTAAGGAAGTACCATCCCATGGTCAAACATACATGGCACGAAACGTTATGATCATACTCATTCACAAGGGGAAATGAGGTTGAGGGACTTACTTGCTGTTCCTTGGTTGTTGGGGCAGTGCCTTACCTGATGACCCTTGATTTCGTACCCGAAACATTCATCAGTGCCACGTCGGCACACCCCCAAATGACGCCTCCTACACTTAGGACATGGGGGCCTCTGCTGCAACTGATAGTTCCCGCTTGACTGGACCTGCCGATTAGATCCCTTGCTTCCTTGGTCTAGAGTACTATGGCTCCACCGCTGCTGATCAGGCCCTGATGGTAGTGCTCTAGCTGAAGACTGAACAACTGACTATGTGGGTTTAGATGACACTCTCTTATGTAATGCCTTTACACCATTACCTTCACTGTAGGATCCACTAAAATTTCCCGCGGATCCGGTCTTTTTGTTGTTATCTTGCTCCGTCTTTCTTTTTAACTTTCGATCCTTAGTAGCTTGAGCGAACACCACCATTTTCCCATAATTCATATCAGAATTCAAGGCAACTATAGCAGCCTCATTAATAACTAAGAGGCTAAGGCCTTACAAAAACCGACGCACTCTAGCCTCTATAGTGAGCAACATGTAAATAGCATACTTGGACATGCACGCAAACCTCATATGGTACTCCTACACGATCAGGCTACCTTGCCTTAGGCTCTCAAACTCAGCGGCACGGGACGCCTTAGTCTCGACAGGAAAGAAATGATCAATGAAATCATCGGTAAACTCTCTCCACCTTGCCGGAAGGGCTTCCCTCCTCACGGGACTTCTCCCATAGCTCAAACAGAGAATATGCCACCTCTTTCAGGCGGTAGGAGGACAACTCCACTACCTCCATCTCAGTAGCATGCATAACTCGGACAGTCTTTCAACCAACTCTATCACACGATCCGTAACATCAAAGAAGGGTGTTATTACTAAATGCCCAAGTAGCCTCCTAATTATATATGTGGTCGACAACACACCGATAAGAAGACTCTACTAGACACGGCTCCGAGATATCCTAGGATACTTTAAAACCTTAGGCTCTGATACCAAGTTTATCATGCCCCGACCACGGGGAGCGCGACCGACACTCAACGGGGATAACCCTGCCGAGCAAGACTGCAAGATTTCCTTCTACCCAAACTCACCCATGAATAACGAGATGATATATTTTCATTAATTAGACAATAAGAAGATCATGTCTACAACAACAATTCATTACTATTAGTTCATTTATAAGTCCCCAAAATAATACATTACACATCCATAGTTTAGTAGTGGAACATGTGATACAATTACAACATCTTTAGTTTGACCTTCCAAATACCAACATACAACCCACACCATGTCTACAGAGCCTCTAACGGTCATAAAAGAGTACTAGGATAGTGCCGGTAACAAGGACCCGGCTATACCTCAAAATACAATACATGAGAAATAAAAGATACATGATCCCGATATGAAGTGGAGCTCACCAAGTTAGCTGAGAGTAGGATGTACAGATATCACTAATCGATGCCGCCTACTATGGAACCACCTTCATCTATTAAAAGATGCACCGCCCCCGGCAAAAGGGATGTGAGTACATGTGGAATAGTAGTCGTATGTATGGCAGACAGAACAATATATGGACATACGGTAACTCAAATAAGAGGCAAATAAATAATGTCAAGAAACTACGAAATGACCCATAGCATCACATGTCAAGTCTTATTAGAATTACATTATTTTGAACTTCTTTTGGGATCAAGCGTGCCCTATGAACTATGCGTGGGATACAAAATATAATGTAAAAGTACCAACATGCACAAACAAGGGCAATGAAAGTGGCACCTATTGTTCGTGTTGCCTATGCGTCTCACCAGACCGTCCATAACATTCTCTTACTATGCACTTATGCATTTCATAAACCGTCCATAGTGTTCACATATTATATTATACACCTATGCATTTCATAGACCGTCCATAGTGTGCACATATTATATTATACAACTATGCGTTTCATAGACCGTCCTTAGGGTTCACATATTATATTATACACCTATGCGTTTCATAGACCGTCCATAGGGATTCATTCATGTTATACCATTATGCACACAACCATATATACACTCATGCGACATGATTAACATTACCATTAAGGTAGTAAGTTCCCAGATCATTGGAATACTTCATATTCATGCTCATCATGGAGAAACACAACTTATTACATTAACATATGCATGACAAATTAGTAAGTAGATTTCAGTGGTGCATGGACCCAATTTCTTTTCTTAAGGTTCAACATCATTTAGCATAGGACGTCTTTTTTCCACCTCATTATATACCTCCTTGTCATCTTAAGGTCGCTAGCTAAGTTCATGATTCTTGGTGACTTAACATCAAAGTCATTTACATTTATTATTTTAGAAGCATACAAACTATAGTTGAAGCAATTGGAACATACAATACCTCTTGATTCTCATTTTGGCAAGCGGCCACAATAATTGTTCATACTATAACTGACTTGTACTTTCCATGGGTGATCATATGTCACGACGCAAAATCCATCTAGTCATGATGGCACCTAACCCAACCCGCTAGGTAAGCCAATTAACAATTATCCAATTCCAGAGAAGTTTATAGTACAATTAAATAGAAAGGTTACTGAATCTTATACATTTCCCCCAAGGACTGGTAGTACAAATCATGAGCTTTTAGAATAGAGTTTACAAAGCTGAAATGAAGTAAATACATCATCTGTTTGAAAAGTACATAAACAGAGTTTTATAGATCTAAGGCTACCATGAATAAGAGGCAGCTACAATCAGAACGCAGGTATATCTTCAATTCCGGCTCCCATCGATCACAGCAACGTCATCAGTCAATATCTGCACGCAAGGTTCAAAAGTGTAGTATGAGTACAACCGACCCCATGTACTCAATAAGTAACAAACATAACCTTAGGTTGAAACTAGTGACGATCTAGAACAAAGGTCGGGTCCAACACCATTTGCCAACAACAATTCATAATAATGTAAAGCAAGTAATAAAGGAAGAAATTCAAAGATGAAATGCTCAGCTAATTCATAGTTCCATAAAGTGGGTGTTCGTTCAAGTATCTCAATGAAAACCCAAATCTTTTACTGAAATTGCCAAAAACAAATGTGAGTAAGTTTGAAATTTGTGATTTTTCCCAAAAATCCTTTCAACAATAAATAAGATGTTTCATTTTCCTTTCAAATAAAAAATATAAAATGTCTCTTTATGCCCATATGTCAAGATGAGAAGTCATAAATGACGTGATACTATACAACATGAGGAAACATACATCTCTATGCTTGTTAGGGCTGCTTATCGGGCGGATTGGGCGAATATTTACTCTTAACGGTTTGGCTTATCGGTTATCGGTTTTTAAATGTATTAATCCGCTAGCCACCCAATAAGATATCAGACAGATTGGTATCAGTTTAGCTAATATCGGACGGTTATCAAGCGGTTATCGGTTTAGTTTTAGTTGCTTGAAAGTTAACATACTTCAACACAGTGTTGGGGCGTACATCCCCGAGACAACAATATAGTCAACATTTCTCATACATATATATCAACTAAATTACACCATAAGGCCATATTACTAGAATCAAATACTGGATATCAAATACTTCTTTTATCTTCTCATACGACATTCAAGTGGATGGTAAGGGATTGAGAAGTGCACAACATAATACATCAACAATATCTTTTGAACAAATTTCTTACTGTTTAAGAAGATGACAAATTGTTAAAAAACAAAAACACAACTTGGTTAAGATTGAACTTAACCAATTCAATAATCCAGCTGCGAAGTCTGCTACCATGTCCTCTATCAAGATGATATGCTGGCGGGCTTCCATCGAGGCACATTGTTTGATATCTCATAAACAGATAAATACTTAGTACTCATAGAAGTCTGCATGTGATTCTCTTTACTCTCTGTTGCTTAATGTATTGTGCAGTGGCACTGTGAACTATGGTGCTGTTGACAATCAGTTCTTTTTGAACCATAATAGTAGTCAACATTGCTAGCAATACTAACAAAAAGGTGGTTGCCATCCTGTAAAACATTCAAATTATTAAGCAGTTGTTGGTTCGTTCTTATATTGCTTTTTTATTTATTCGTGTATTATTATTGTTTATTATGAAACCTTTCACGCTGGTAATAAATAATTGAATCTTTCTTCTAAAGTTTAGAGAGAAGTAGTAAATGAGTTCAATAATATGGATAAATATATATATATATATATATATATATATATATATATATATATATATATTTTTAACTNAATGGATTATCCGTTAAGAAAATTGAATAATCTGCCCCCAAACCGATAAGCCGTTAATAAAAAAATTTCAATCTGTTCCCCGTCAGTTAAACCGTTAACCCGATGCCAATAAGCCATTAAGCTTCGGTTTCGGTTCGGTTTTGAACACCCCTAATGCTTGTATGTCAAGTGTGCATGCCAAATGTGATGCAAATCAGTGATAAATACCATATGCATACTCTGAGAGTACCAATTCACTCAGTCCTCCCAATCACTCAGTCCTCCCAATCACTCGGCACTCGCACTCAATAGGTACCTGCGCTCACTAGGGGTGTGTACAGACTCCGGAGGGGCTCCTTCAGCAAAGCGCTATATAGCGCCAATCATGGCATAAAATCAATAAAACATGCTGCGGTGTGCAGCCCGATCCCATATATATCCTCACAATCAGGCCCTCGGCCTTACTCAGTCATCAACCTCTCCAGTCTCTCGGGCTCTCAATGTCATGAAATATCAGCCCCAAATAATGATGTGATGTATCAATATGTAGCAACAAAGACTGAAGTATGATATGAAATGAATGAACATGACTGAGTATGAAATTGCAATGTAAGCAAATAACTCAACAGCAGTAACAGCCTCAATGGGTCCCAACAGAGTAAGCACGTAGCCTAGACATGGTTTCTAACATGGATCACAACTCAATAGCTCTAGTACGTAGATTTCATGGATACATATATGATCACGTAGCTACACAGTACCATAGAAATAACGGAATTACAACTTATGCGGTGCATGCCTACACGCTTGTCACCTAGTAAGCGTGTCACCTCAACACCAATCATATAACACATAATTCGAGGTTTCATAACCTCAGTACAAAGTTTAAAAGTGTTACTTACCTCGAACAAGCAAATCCCAATACCGAGCAAGCCAAGTGATGCACCAAAAATGCCATCCCATGCGTTCCGACCTCCGAATGGCTCGTAACTAACCAAAAATAACTCAAGTATATCAAACAATGCTAAAGGAACCAATCCCGATCGAAAAAGATCAAATCTTGAATCAAAAGCCCAAAATCGACCAGAAGCCCAACCCGGGCCCGCACCTTGGAACCCAACAAAATTTACAAAATCCAACAACCCATTCAATTACGAGTCTAACCATACTTGTTTCACTCAAATTCGACTCCAAACCGATGTTCAAAACTCAAAAATTCACATTATGGAACTTTTGGCTAAAACCCTCAATTTCTCTTTAAAATTCATCAACCAGTGCCAAAAATGAAGATAGATTCATGAAATACGATCAAAACCAAGTATGGAACACTTACCCCAATCCTTGTGATGAAGATTGCACCAAAAAGTGCCTCAATCTGAGTCCCACATCTCAAAATATGATAAAAGAACCAAAGCCTCGATTTATAGCATTCTACCGAGGATTCTCGCACCTACGACACATTAGCCGCTTTTGCGACCAAAAACACGCTTCTGCGGAGAAGCACCGGAGGTGTGCCTTCGCACCTGCGGTAGAAACTCTGCTACTGCGCACACATAAGTGCGAGTCCAAATTGCGCTCCTGCGCTGACGTTCGCTTCTGTGCCCTTTCACACCGCATCTGCGCCTTCGCAGATGCGAATGAACCTCCGCTTCTGCATACTCCTGCTCCCAGCAACACCTCCGCTCTTGCGACTCCTTTGTCGCTTCTGCAACCATCTCACCTGTGCAAACCAACCGCAGGTGCGGTCACACCAGAACCAGCAGGAACCAACAATGAAAACATGAAGAAAATGATCCGAAATCAATCCGAAACATGCTCCTGCAGTCACACCAGAACCAGCAGGAACCAACAATGAAACCATGAAGAAAATGATCCGAAATCAATCCGAAACACGCCCGAGCCCCTCGGGACCCCGACCAAGTATACCAACAAGTCCCATAACATAACACGGACCTACTCGAGGCCTCAAAACACATATAACAACATCAAAACGACGGACCTGAATTCAAACTTGATGAACTTTTCAACTTCAATAACTCGTGCCGAAACATAACAAATCAACCCGGAATGAACCCAAATTTTGCACACAGATCCCAAATAACAAAGCGAAGCTATTCCAATTCCCGGAATTAGAATCCGATATCAAAAAGTCCACTCCTGGTCAAACTTTCCAAAAATCCAACTTCCGTCATTTCAAGCCAAATTCCACTACAGACCTCCAAATCACAATCCGGACGTGCTCCTAAGTCCACAATCACCCAATGGTGCTAACGGAACCATCAAAATTCCAATTTGAGATGCAATACTAAAGAGTCAAACTTGATCAACTCTTCCAATTTAAAGCTTCCTAGTTGAGAATCATTCTTCCAAATCAATTCCGAATAACCTGAAAACCAAAATCGACGATTCATACAAGTCATAATACATCATACAGAGATATTTATGCCCGCAAACTGCCGAGCAAAGTGCAAATGCTCAAAACGTCCGGTCGGGTCGTTACATTCTCCTCCACCTAAACATACGTTCATCCTCGAACGTGCCCAGAGTTGTTCTTAAGCCATCCAATCACCATGTAACCTTACCACGCACATACCCGGGGGTGATCCCACGTCACCCTATCCCATATAGGCCCGATAACACAACATACTAAGGAGCATTACTCCAACCTTAGCTCGTAAACCTTAGAATCCAATTTCCAACATCAAGAACTTTCTATAAGATCAGAATCTCGCATCAACACTCTATATAAGTCTGAACAAGCTGTATTAAGCCATATCCATAACCCAAGATGTAATCACGTGATATACCGCACAATTCAAATACTCATAGCAATATCTCCAATCACAGTAGCTGCCCAAAATAACCCAATTGTGCTAATAAACCTCATGTCAAACAAAACCTCGTTCTAAAACCTTCGTACACTGCCGATGATGAAAGAAACACGTGGAAACGCATAACCATTCATTGGACCAACAAGTCACGGAGCTCCCTCTCCTTCAACAAGAACTATAGCCAATTTCTAAGCCGACTTCCGATATTATCCTTCCAAATATACCGCAATCAAATCTGATAGCACCCATCCTAGATCCGACGACTTCATCTTATCAAATACCAACTACTCTACTGACATGCAACAACAATACTACCCAGAGCCATAAATCGTGAAATCCATGCACCCATACGCAATAATTCAAATGTACTTAAACATGGAAAATGACTCAAACGAGAGAGCCGTCCCACAAGCTTAACAAATACCGCCACAACGCAATGCTAAAATCCCATCACACACCGGAGAAACATAATACACGAATCTAACACAAACGATTGTATCCCAACATAACTCCGATGCAATGCGTGACCCTATCCAAACATTGGTTCGTATGAAATACTTCAACCACTATACTCAAAATCAATAACCCCACGGGATTTGACATCAAGTACCCCAAGTGCATGATCATAACCATGGAGGAACCAATAACACAATACCACAGACCGGAAAGAACATCACCCAATGTCCAATCAGTCGTGCATTAGCCAAATACCCATCTTGCTCAAATTTCGCTATAAGGCCCCAACAGAACCGTACTATGTGTGAATATAACCAACAAATCACAACCCCTCGTAACAAAGAAGAGTAACTCACAGAACATATCCGAACATGAATTAGCTCAACACCAACCGAATGGCACATCCCTCAACAGTAGCAGTACGGAGTCGACCTGTCTGACCCGGTGTAGAATACACATACTTATTGGGCTTATCAATGAACCCCAAATCAACTCTGACCAACCACAATAGATAAATAACCCTTCAAAGGTCCACAATGACTGAATCATAACACTTACTTGTTTCTGCTCCTGAAAACTTCCGGTTTCCAAATCCATAGAACACACGAATCACCATTTTTGATTCCATCTCTACCGCCCGAATGTCTAACACATCTCTCATACATGATCATCCCACGAGGAATACTTCTAGAATTCTCCCGTGCCACCCAGCAAAATTTGAATATCAGTAGTAAATCAACCAGGAGAGTGCCGCAGTACGAGTGAAGTATCCATAAATCAAAACACATTGCCCCTTCTGAAATGTATACTCTCATCAAGCCATACCAAATAGTAATATTATTTACCTAGTCATCTGAAACCGTCCATGCTACCTAAGAATTTTATGACCTTCCCTTCAAAACTGAACTGTGATTTCTCATGTAAATCTCAATCCTTCACAACACACTGCATATACCATGCCATCATATAAACAATACAAGAACTTCATAGTCCACTCTGAGTCACAAGCAACAACATACTCAATTAGCCAAGGAACTTCCATTTGATTTCATCCAGGAGATAATCGCTATACACCACATGCTCCTCACGCCAATAGGAAATATACTCCTCGAACCGTGGTAGAAACCACTGAGAACTCTTCGAAGTCCATTTGCACATAACCAAGCTATCAGAACTGAATCTCTCTAACTTAACCTAGCCACGCAGGTCGCCAAAACCCAAGAGCATTGCCACGAAACACTTGTAGAGATTAGCCACATCATAAGTACCCAAAGAACCGATTATATCCATATTGTGCTGATCCTACCTACTACCAAGTTGTCCTAACTCTCCGAGTTCTTTCCGAATTACCTTCAAATTGATAGTTCTCCTCGCCATAATACCACGATCCTCAACCAAAACTCACCACACAAGGGACCCTAGTATAAAACCACAACACTCTACGGCCCATAAGCCGCTGACTTCCCTCTTAAGCACCCCAAAGCGCCACAACCGAGACACCCACTCTAAAGAGACCTTATGTGAACCTAAAACTGTTTCCTTCACCTTTTTGATACTGAAATGCATAATCCACAATGATATAAAAATGCCACAAGTCTCGACACCATCCAATGCAAATATCAGATCCTAGCCATATACCAATTCGAAATTCTCAATTGCTACATATAATTCTTGAATCCATTAGAACCATTCTCGAGAGTCATCCACTCTGCTCAAATCTCAATTGCACCGCCCCAAATGAGCCAAACGACTTGTGCCTCGTTATCACGACGACACCCAAAAAAGTAACCCCACCTTAACGCAACCAAGAAAATTCCTACTTCATGCATATTACATCCTTCACAAATAACCACTCAATCATTACTTGATTTCCATATACCCATAGAGTGTTATACAATCCGTATCCAGAAATTCCCTTACTCGAGTCATCCTCAATCTCAACCCTTGCAGTCATAACTGATTCACCAGAATACCTCAAACCTAAACCAATACAACATATAATCGTGCAATCAACTCGTCGATAGCTGACTCCCCCACTTGGCTCAAAGCCATAGAATCAAACAGTCGATAACATCACGATACCCATACTCTATTACTGCCAGAATCCCGCACTGAAATTCAACTAAATCCTTTATAAGCTCATGTAACACAAACCATATAATACCTCAAATCGTCTGCAAATCTCCCATTCATCCTCGTGATAGTCAGGTCAACTTTTACAACCGATCCAAACTCAAATCGCACAAATATATCCCACTAGTAGAAAAGAAAGCCTCCACACAACATTTTAAAAACCACACATCCATAGATTACCTCGCAGGTTATAACACACCTGCCTAGCCTCAAGCTGACATCTCTTTATACCCTTTCACAGCCACAACTACTATGCAATCACTTAATCTACCTGAGTCTGATCTCGACAATAAGACATGAGAACCTATTTCGTTCCAGCATTAAGCAACAGAAAGGATCCTTCAATGCACTCATACTCGAGACTATACGTCACATCAAAAATAAAAATCAAGCACCCAGTGGCCCCTCATTTACATTTCAAGGAAACACTTCTTGTCGTATTCAAATTGTCTAAACACATCCCGTAGTCACATCATACTCATCACAAAGCCAATCTACCGCTCATCGAGCCACAAATTCCACTCGTAGGGACATTACCGGACATATGAGTCCAAATTTAAAAGTTACAACTGAAGCTACCGAGCTTAAGCTGCGGTCTCACCATGGCCTCAAGTCCTCCAGACTGGCCCATCACCAAAACACAGAATAGACATCTCGAACCTCGTTCACAAAATCACAAGTTGGCGATGCACAATTGATATCTAGCGCTCATGTGTGCATGCAAATACGTGGAAGGAATTCAAAGAGTTATGTCTCAAGCTAAATCAATTCCGCAAGATAAGGAAAGAAAAGTGGGAAGTATATATCCTAAATGCCCTGTAGCCTCTCGAAGATAGGTAGGGACGTCATCATACCGATCCGCAAGACTCTACTAGACACTTGTTCATGACTTGTAGAACCTATGAACCTAGGGCTCTAATACCAATCTATCACGACCCAAAATCCATCTAGTCGTGATGACACCTAACCCAACCCGCTAGGTAAGCCAATTATGAATTATCCAATTCCAGAGAAGTTTATAGTATACTTAAATAGAAAAGTTACTAAATTTTATACATTTTCCCCCAAGGACTGGTAGTACAAATCATGAGCTTTTAAGAATAGAGTTTACAAAGCTGAAATGAAGTAAATACATCATCTGTTTGAAAAGTACATAAACAGAGATTTATAGATCTAAGGCTACCATGAACAAGAGGCATCTACAACCGGAACGCAGGTACATCTTCAATTTTGGCTCACGTCGATCACATCAACGTCATCAGTCAATATCTACATGCAAGGTTCAAAAGTGTAGTATGAGTACAACCGACCCCATGTACTCAATAAGTAACAAACTTAACCTTAGGTTGAAAGTAGTGACTATCTAGAACAAAGGTTGGGTCTAACACCATTTGCCAACAACAATTCATAACAACGTAAAGCAAGCAATAAAGGAAGAAATTCAGAGATGAAATGCTCAGCTAATTCATAGTTCCAGAAAGTAGGCTTTCTTTTCAAGTATCTCAGTAAAAACCCAAATCTTTTACCGAAATTGCCAAAAACAAATATGAGTAAGTTTGAAAACTGTGATTTTTCCCAAAACTCCTTTCAACAATAAATAAGATGTTTCATTTTCCTTTCAGGTAACAAATGTAAAATGTCTCTTTATGCCCATATGTCAAGATGAGAAGTCATAAATGACGTGATACTATACAACATGAGGAAAACTACATCTCTATGCTTGTATGTCAAGTGTGCATGCCAAATGCGATGCAAATCAGTGATAAAGACCATATGTATACTCTCAGAGTACCAATTCACTCAGTCCTCACAGTCACTCAGTTCTCCCAATCACTCGGCACTCGGCACTCACACTAAGTAGGTACCTGCGTTCACTAGGGGTGTATACAGACTCCGGAGGGGCTCCTTTAGCAAAGCGCTATATCAAGCTAATCATGGCATAAAATCAATGAAACATGCTGCGGTGTGCAGCCCGATCCCATATATATCCTCACAATCAGGCCCTCGGCCTCACTCAGTCATCAACCTCTCCAGTCTCTCGGGCTCTCAATGTCATGAAATATCAGCCCAAACTAATGATGTGATGTATCAATATGTAGCAACAGAGACTGAGGTATGATATGAAATGAATGAACATGACTGAGTATGAAATTGCAATGTAAGCAAATAACTCAACAGCAGTAACGACCTCAATGGGTCCCAACAGAGTTAGCACGTAGCCTAGACGTGGTTTCTAACATAAATCATAGCTCAATAGCTCTAGTACGTAGATTTCATGGTTACAGATATGATCAGGTAGCTACACAGTACCACAAAAATAATAGAATTACAAATTACGCGATGCACGCCTACACGCCCGTCACCTAGTATGTGTGTCACCTCAACACCAATCATATAACATGTAATTCGGGGTTTCATACCCTCAGCACAAAGTTTAGAAGTGTTACTTACCTCGAACAAGCAAATTCTAATACCGCACAAGCCAAGCGATGCTCCAAAAATGCCATCCCGCACGTTCCGACCTCCGAACGGCTCAGAACTAACCAAATATAACTCAAGTATATCAAACAATGCTAAAGGAACCAATCTCGATCGAAAAAGATCAAATCTTGAATCAAAAGCCCCAAATCGGCCAAAATCCCAACCCGGGCCCGCACCTCAGAACCCGACAAAATTTACAAAATCCAACAACCCATTCAATTACGAGTCCAACCATACTAGTTTCACGCAAATCCGACTCCAATGCCAAAAATAAAGATAGATTCATGAAATACGATCAAAACCAAGTGTAGAATACTTACCCCAAGTCCCACATCTCAAAATATGATAAAAGAACCAAAGCCTCGATTTATAGCAATCTGTCCAGCATTCTCGCACCTGTGGCACATTAGCTGCTTCTGCGGCGTCGCTTTTGTGACCAAAAATACGCTTCTGCGGAGAAGCACTGGAGGTCTGGCTTCACACCTGCGGTAGAAACTCTGCTGCTGCACACATGCAGGTGCGAGTCCAAATTGCGCTCCTGTGCTGACGTTCGCTTATGCGCCCTTTCACACCGCATCTGTGCCTTCGCAGATGCGAATGAACCTCCACTTCTGCGGACTCCTGCTCCCGGAAACACCTCCACTCCTGCCACTCCTTTGTAGCTTCTGCATCCATCGCACCTGTGCAAACCAACCTCAGTGCGGTCACACCAGAACCAGCAATGAAAACATGAAGAAAATGATCCGAAATCAATTTGAAATATGTCCGAGCCCCTCGGGACCCCGACCAAGTACACCAATAAGTCCCATAACATAACACGGACCTACTCGAGGTCTCAAAACACACATAACAACATCGAAACGATGAATCGCACCTAAATTCAAACTTGATAAACTTTGAACTTTTCAACTTCCATAACTCGTGCCGAAACATAACAAATCAACCCGGAATGAACCCAAATTTTGCACACAAGTCCCAAATGACAAAGAAAAGCTATTCCAATTCACGGAATCACAATCAGAATCCAATAGCAAAAGGTCCACTCCCGGTCAAACCTTCCAAAAATCCAACTTCCGCCATTTCAAGCCAAATTTCACTACAGACCTCCAAATCACAATCCGGACGTGCTCCTAAGTCCAAAATCACCCAACAGAGCTAACAGAACCATCAAAACTCTAATCCGAGATCAAATACTAAAGAGTCAAACTTGGTCAACTCTTCCAATTTAAAGCTTCTTAGTTGAGAATCATTCTTCCAAATCAATTCTGAATAACCTGAAAACCAAAACCGATGATTCACACAAGTCATAAATGCATCATATGGAGCTACTAATGCCCGCAAACTACCGAGTGAAGTGCAAATGCTCAAAACATCCAGTCGGGTCGTTACATCATAGGACATTAATAATATTATTATATAAAGGAGTCAAAAATCATTTCATAATCTTTCACACATTCTTTCATTTCATTGGCACTATTGACCACAAATGTAATTCTCATTCTTGGAACGATAGCCACATTTCCACATCTCATACTCGCTTCTTTCACTTTCAATCAACATTATAGGTTATCGATAATAAGAGCATTGAGTTTTCTTTCCAATTTTAAGCATAATAACATTCATTGAAACATGAATTGAAATCATAATATTTGGATACATAAACCACACTTGAACACATTTTCGAGGGAGAGCATAATGTGATAGGAGTATCAACATTCTTTGGTTCATTCCATTGTTTCGATTTCCTATGATGAACTTCTGTAGATCTTCGGGTTCACTTCTCCATTCATTTGGTCTTGTTTCAGCTAGCTGCGCAATCAACCTCTTTTTGAGGTTCAATATGATTACTGATAGGTTCATTAGTTGACTTTGGAGGTTCATTGCTGCTGTTAGTGGATTTCTTTGTTTCTTGAGATTCATTCGTCTTTGATTCGTCTTCATTGATGTCTTCATCACCTACAATGATTCCTTTTACTGCCATTGAATTATTATCATACAAAATAACATGAACTGATTCCTCTATACATAATGTACATTTGTTATAGACTTTAAATGACCTACTGTTATTTGAATAACCAAGAAATATACCTTCGTCGCTTCTTGGATCGAGTTACAAGATCGTCCTTACCATTATTATGAATGAAGCCTTTACTTCTGAAGTGATGAAAGTAGCCTATGTTTGGCCTTTTACCTTTCTATAGTTTGTGTGGAGTCTTCTTTAGAATAGGCCATATGAGAGATCTGTTAAGGATATAACAAGTTGGGCTGACTGCTTCTGCCCAAAAGTGATTTGGCAGAGAGTGTTCTAATATCATTGTTCTAGCAATATCTTATAAACTTCTATTTTTGCGTTCAACCATTCCATTCTATTGAGGTGATATAGGGGCTGAGAAGTTGTGAGTGTATCCTTGTTCATTGCAAAATTCTTCAAATGATCTTCTTTCAAATTCACCTCCATGACTGCTTTCTATGGTTGAAATGAGATACCCTTTGTCTCTCTCAATACTTTTGCTGAAATCTCAAAATTCTTCAAAGCTTTATCTGTCTCATCCTCGATAGTACAACCTATTTTCTTGAACTTGACTTAATATCCAGAGTCGCACAACTAACTTATGCTTAGGAGATTATAGTTGAATCCATCCATAAGATAAATTTTTGTAATATCACAGTTATTAATGAATTGGACTGTACCGGTGCTAATGATTTTACCTTTCGTATCATCACCAAACTTGACATTTTCTCCATTTATTTTTGTAACTTCTTTGAATAGATTCTTGTCGCCCGTTATGTGACTGGAACACGCACTGTCTAGTTACCATTTCCCTTTTCGACTTTTCCTATGGCATTTCTGCAAAATAAAATTATTACCTTCTTTTAGGTACCCAAGCTTTCTTGGGTCCTTTTTGGTTAGTTCTAGTAATATCGAAACTGTTTTTGGGCTTCCAGTTCTATCCTGAAATATTTGAGTTATGAAATCTACAAAAGGAGTATTTATGGCCAGTTCTATTACAGTAATGACATATACGAATGGATTTATCATTTGATATACTGGTAGTGTTAGTACTAGTACATCCTTTTTCAACAGGTCTTTTTCCAGTTGATTTGTAAGTCGCTTGATTCGACCTGACAGAGCTGTGACTGGTGGATTTGCGCATGCCATTGAGTTGCAATTGTAATTCTTTTACTTTTTCTTGAAGTACATCTCTTTCGATTTCACAAACTTCAAGTTTAAGTTCCTAGTTCTTTTTCTTCCTATTTAGTCTCTTCAATTCATTTAGAATTTTTTGAGACTCTTTTAGGGTGAGATCATGAATGTCTTGTAATTCATTTCATCTATCATATTCATAGGGCCTTACCTCGCTTGATTCACCATTTGACATGAAGCAATTTTCTGTTGGTTCCTTGCTGTCATCATCATGTACATGTCATCTGTCCAGCGGCCTGAGAACTTGTTTATATTGTTTTCTAATATAATCATGAAATACAGATTTGCAATTTCCTGATGCTCTGAGTTGTCTTCGTCACTCCAACTTTCAAAGAATTTATTTTTGTTGAATCCACTCGAGGCTTTTCTTTTGAGATCCGGGGACTCGTCTTGTATATGCTCATATTTTTCACATTCATAATATTTTCCATCGTTCTTTTCTCTTTTATTGTATTTCTAGGGTTCATCTGGAGGACATTCTTCCCTTTTTGGTGTTCCTGTATCTTTTCATTAGCCTATTCACTGTTTTGGAAACCATGGCTATCTCTTGCTCTAGATCATCAGCTTCATTTTCATTTTCATCTTCAAATCCTTCGATCGAGGTTTTGAAAGCAGCTACTTTCTTCTTTTTTTCCTGTCCTCGTCTTTTGAGATGTATTTTTTCAAAAGCAATGAGATCTCCTCGTAGTTCATCATATGAAAATTTATCTAGATTTTGAGACTCAAGTGCTACCACCTTTATTTGCCAAGTAGTTGGTAGACTTCTTAGGATTGTTCGAACTTGCTCACCACTTGAGTATGGTCTTCCAAAAGCTTTTAGATCTCCATTTATTTTTGTAACACCCCGAAAAATTTCAAAGTACTTAAGTGTAAAGCCCAGTAAAATATGCAAAGAAAATAATATTTCATGGTGCCGGACTAGGCTTACGTGTTTGAGGTGTTATAGACTCCGGAGGGAAACTGTTCCGGAGCTTCATTTTTGGGTTTTTAAAACCCGACCCTATTTCGTTAAATGCACGCTTTGGGTTATTTTTGAGCTATTATCTAACATTTTAGAGTGAGAAAGGGTTCCCTAGAGTGAGAAGGTGTTCTCCAATAATTGTTCTTCAATTCTTGCCCAAGTTTTGGAAGATTGAGAAGTGAAACTCACTAGGTCTTCATCCTAGAGGTAAGATTCTACACCCTAACCCTCAATTTCAAACTTTGTGTAGAAATGGATAATAAGCAAGATAATTTCTGGGCAAGAGGGTTGCTTATTTTACATGCATGTGTTATCAAGGGGTGTAGAATGATTGTTGAGCTAAAAATGGTAAAGGTTGGGTTGTGGGATGATGGAATCCTCCATAAAAGGATCTTGAAACCTTAATGCACATCTAGTGTTTGATAAAATGCTCAAATGAGCTAGAACCATGATCATCTTCCTAATTTTGGTTTAATTTGTATATTTCTATAATAGATTGAAGTTGCTAAAAATTTCGGAACATGTAGAGTGTAAGGAAGCTCAAGTGAGGTATGTTGGCTAAACTCTTCTTTGATAATTGAAATTCCCATTATACTTGTAAGTTCCGAGATGTTGATTATAAATCAAGTATCCCGATAAATTCTGTGATGAAGATATATGTTCAATCCATGTTTCAAATGCTCTTATCATATTGCATTATAAATTGAGGATGTGTACCAAACTATGGATTATGTATCCACATATTATAATTTCTAGTTGTGATTTATGTGAAAGTTATTATGCCAAGTTGTGTAGAGATTATGATTGTGATACACCTCCACCCGCATATATTGGGATGAGACGGCATGACCGCTTTGTGTGGGGATAGTGGTATAAATATTGTGATTGTGATACACCTCCACCCGCATATATATTGGGGTGAGACGGCATGACCGCTTTGTGTTGGAATTATGGTATTGTGGGACTGCACCTCTACCGGCATACATTGGGGTGAGGCGGTACGACTGCTTTGTGTATGGTTTTGGTATTGTTGTGGAACCACCACCCGCATATATTGGGGTGAGGCAGCATAGCCGCTTTGTGTAGGTTCTTGGTACTGTGGTTATACATCCACCCACATACATTGAGGTGAGGCGACAAGGCTGCTTGATTTGAGTTGTGGTACTGAACGTACACCTCCACCTATATACATTGAGGTGAGGCGGCAGGGCCATTTTGTGTGAAGATGGTTATAGAGGATCTCATCTTAAATCCTATAAATGTTGTTGATAGCTTTTAATAAGCTTGCTATGGTTGAGACGGTTATCTATACTATACTATTGCCGCACTGGTCCATCATATTCATCTTGTATTTATGAATTCTTAAATTGGTGTTTAGTTTTCATACTAGTACTATTCGATGGTACTAACGTCCCTTTTGTCGGGGGCGCTGCATATTTAAATGGATGCAGGTGGTTCCACAACAGGAGACATTGATCGGTGATAGTAGTACACCTTCTTCCCAACTGACTTGGTGAGCCTCTCTTCATCCCGTGGTCATGTATCTTTTGTTCTTTGTGTATTCTGTTTGAGGTATAGCCGGGGCCTTGTTGCCGGCATTATCATTATACTCATCTTTATCTATAGAGGCTCCATAGACATAGTGTGGGTTGTGTATTGGTGTTGGTGAAAGACAAACTATGTTATGTTATGGTTGTATTACTTGTCCATTTGAGACTTAAAAAATGATGAAACTATTGGTAATTGCAAACATGACTACTTTATAATTAAGGAAAATATATATTCTCTTTATTCATGAATGAGTTTGGGTAGAAGGAATCTAACAGGCTTGCTCGGTTGGGTTCACTCGGTTGAGTGCCAGTCGCGCTCCCAGGCTATGGGGCATGATAATGTTACTAAATCGGGCAAACATTTCCTCAATGGATTCACTTTCTTTCATCTGAAAAAGTTCATACTCACGGATCAACGGATTTATCCTTGTTCCTTAACTTTGCTTGTCCCTTCATAAGTGACTTTCAACTTATCCCACATCTCTTTAGCAGTATCACAGCTTGAGATCTTCTCATATTCTTCTCCGCCTATTGCGTTGTATAGAAGATTTTGTGCCTTGGCATTAACTTGTATTACTGCCATTTTCTCATCAGAGTATTCATCCATATCGACGGGTTCAGTGAATATTTGCCCATCTGCTTTCTTGTCAGACTTTGCTGCTAGAATTAGAGTCTCCCTTTTTTATTACGCGCCAAATTTGGACATCATAGGATTTCTTCCAATGTGAAAATTGTTGTCCATTGAAGTATGAAGGCCTTGCCTGTGAAGTCCCTTCTTGAAATAGAGCTCCGGTGATTACTTGATTTGACATGATCTTTTCTCACTAGCTGTTAAGCAAAAACAAAATGTGAGACCCGCTCTGATACCAACTGAAAGTACAAAGGGGTGAATTGTCGTATTTTTCTTTTTATAACTGAGTAATTGACTAGTTTACCAATTAGTCGACTAGAAATAAATGCGAGGTAAAGGATAAGGACAAAATGTAAAGTGCAAAAATTAAATGACACAAGATGTTTTTATACTGGTTCGGATTCAATGTGAATCCTACTCCAGTTTCCTTGGGTTACAAGAGGGTTTTCTCTTCAAAGCTCCTTGAAAACTTCGTACAAGTTTTTTGATGTTATCACGAACCCTAACTGCCTTTTATACTCGTTGTATTTTAGGTACAATGCACCAATATTTCTCTCTCTTTCTTCTCTCTACTAGTTACACAACAAATTACACTCAGATTACAATGCTTACTTAGAGTATAACAAAGAGCACGAAGTTAGTTCGATCAAAGTATATTTCTTCTCTTGGTCGTCTCACTATATATACACTTCGAGGTATCTTCTTTGATTCTTTATTATGGCAGAACTAGAGAGATTATAGACCCAAGGGAATTGATCCTTGGAATGAATCGTAGGATGATTCTTTCCAAGAATAAGTGCGGAGCCTCCATTGATTTATCTTGACTGGTGGTCTTGATAGAACTTTCCATCAGTGAGCAAATCCTTATTTCAACGAACATCCATAACTATATCCTTTGATTTCGGGAGTCAACAACCTTCCATTAATAAGCGAATGTTCAGTGCATTAATAGATATATTGAGTAGATTCTTAGCAATCCCGATCTCCTCTGATTTTGGTCGTTCCTTTCTTATCTTCCTTTGTATGGGTTGTCAGATCTTAGAAGATATTTCTCTTCTTTTTGTTTGCTCATTCATTTCTTATCTCCCTTTGCAGATATTTGAAAATCTTCCTTTCTTTTGCTCCTTCCTGTCCTTTGCTCCTGCAAGCAAAGATATGTTATTTTTTATCATTAAAACTTGGATCTAACAATGCCTTCCAAAAGCTGAGCCTACGCGTATGCGGTAACATACGTTGTTGCCCCCATTCCCACGCGAACGCGACTCCCCCATCGCGAACGCAAAGAGAAAACATCACCTTCCACCAAAACACACTCCACGATCGCGATGCCTCCTTCGAGATCACGATGAACATCGAACACCAGAAGAAAGCTGATCCAAAACAAGGGGAAATGGTCCTAAACCCACCCAAAATACACACGAGGCCCCTGTGATCCTATTCAACCACACCAACCAATCCCAAAATATATCACGGACCTACTTGAGGCCTCAAATCACAAAACATAACATCAAAATCATGAATCACACACCAATTCAAGCTTAATGAACTAATCCAAATTCCCGAGTTCCAAACTTACGCCGAACATGGCTAAATAACTCGAAATGACCTCAAAGTTTACACAAAAGTCATAAATCACCATACGAACCTACACCAGAGCTCAAAGTTCTAATTGGACATTGATAACCACAAAGTCAACTATGGGTTAAACCTATGAACTTCTAAACATTCAAACGTCCTCGAAATATTTTCGGAAACAAACCAACCATGAACGCAAGTCGTAATACATCATCTGAAGTTATTCAAGACCTCAAACCACCGAACGAAATGCCAATACTCGAAATGACCGGTCGGGTCATTACATTCTCCCCCACTTAAACATATGTTTGTCCTTGAACGTGCCAAGGGTCGTTCTAAAGCCATCACGCACTGTATAAACTCACCACACACATACTTATGGGTGAACCCACGTCACCTCAATCCATATAAGCCCGTTAACACAACCTAGTTGAAGATCTTTTCTTCAATCTTAGTCCATAAACCTTAGAACCTAATCTCTAACATTCGGAATTCATTATAAGACCCAAATCTTGCATTTATACACAATATATTTCTATACAAGCTGCATCAAGCCATAACCATATTCCAAGATATAATCACACGATATACTACATAACCAAATAGCTGCTCATTACTAAACTCGGTAATGCGAATAAATCTCATATCAAATAAAACCTTGTTCCAAACCTTTACAAGACTGCTAATGATGTAAGAAACATATGGAAACTTATAACCACTCACCCGATCAACAAGTCGTGGAGTTCTCTCGCCTGATCGGAACCAGTGCCAAACTCTAAGCTGATTAATGACATTCTTATCCAAATATACCTTATCCAAGTAGAATTGCACTAATTCCAGGTCCAATGATCTCATCTTACCCAGTATAAACTATTCGACCGACAAGCCAAACCAAATTCCACCTAATCATATATGGTTCATTCCGTGCACCCAACAAGCAACAACTCTAATATAACCAAAGATGGGTGGAGAACCAAATAAGAAAACCACCCTCAAGCCCCATAAATACCACCACAAAGCAGAACGCTATGAACCCATCTCACAAGGGAGAAGTAAATCACACGAAGTAAGCATGAAGAATCATGTCCTATCATGACCCCGTTGCGACACGTAGCCCGATCCAAACATACTGCAAGTCTCGACACCATCTAGTGCATGCCCCAAGTTCTATCCATACGCAAATCCTAAAATACTTAAACACCACATATAAATCTTGAACTCATTAGAACCTTATCGAGAGTCACTCACCTCATTCCAATACCTAATACACAGCCAATACGCACTGAACAACCTGCGATACACCATCACATGCATATCCAAATGAAGCAGCGATTCCTTTTTCCTGGCACACTACATCCACAACGAGTATCAGCCGGAATCGTCCCAAGACCTCTACATACCCATAAGGTGCAGTACATCATACACCTAACCAACCTCTTGCTCAAAATCATCCTCGGCGTCACCCTTTTCAAGTCATAGCTAATCCATAAACGTCTTAGTCCAGAAATTGATATAACACATGACCATGCAAACCGATCGTTGATAGCATACTCCTCATTGGCTCGAAGACATACAACACATCGTCTATAACCTATAATACACTTCCTTCATAGCTGCCCCGATCTTGTTTTGTTGATCAAGTGACTACTTCATAAACTTATGTAACACTAGTCATAAAACTGTCATGCTCCAAACTCGGGGAGTGCAACCGGCGCTCAACCGAGAGAACCCGGCCGAGCAAGCCTGTTAGATTTTCTTCTACCCAAACTTATCTATGAATAAAGAAGAGTTGTACTCCATTAATCAAACACTGTAAAAATTTTATTAACAACTTCCTTTACATTTTCATTAGCAGCTTCATTCATAATTTCCAAAATATTACGAGTTTATAAAATTAATGAAAAAATATGATTTCCAAATACCAACATTTCTAGTTCAATTCCCAACATCAACCACAACCCACAACCTGTCTATGGAGCCTCTAAATACAATAGAAGAGTAATATGAAAATGCCGGCAACAAGGCCCCGGCTATACCTCAAAATACAGTACATGAGAAAAAAAAAAGATACATGACCCTGAAATGAAGTGGGGCTCACCAAATCAGCTGAAAAGAGTGTGCTGCTATCACTGATCAATGTCACTTGCTGCAGAACCACCTGCATCCATTAAAGATGCAGCGCCCCCGGCAAAAGGGACGTTAGTACTGTCAAATAGCACTAGTATGCATAGCTAAAAATCCTCTTTCAAAATAGAATTCCCATACAAGAAAAGGCAACACATAGAAACATCAAGTCATAATCAACAATATCTAAACGTCCAGTTAAAACATAATAATTTTCAAAATACGAACTTCATATATAATTTTGGTTGGGAGATCATTAGCACCGATATACCAGCGTCTTTATTAGCACGGAGTCTGATCATTCCCGATCGACTAGGACATTTCCCCAAGAACAATGTGGTTTGACATGTGATGCAAAATAAAGTTGTTACCAAGAGTAGTACCACCATATGCGCAATATGGTATCTGATCTCCACCCGATCAACTAGGCCACCTTCCCACATATGCCGTGTGGGTTGACTTTTCCAATCCACAAAGGTTCCAGTTTCATCCCAATTAAGGGGAATAATATCACAATTTCCAAAGGTTTCAATTTTATCCCAAATAAGGGGAATCATCCCAATCTACCCTTACACCGGCACGTGTAGTTTCAGGTGTGGGCCTTATGACCCACCCTTCCTCAGTATTGCTAATGATGCTCCCAAAAATATTTTTGATTTGATTTGCAAACAGAAATATCATAAATACAATTGTACTCACCTCGACATCTTTCACATTGTACAAATTCTCATTAGTATTTCCAGTCATTCACAACGACAATATTTTCTTGGTTCATTAGGCCATTCACACGATTCTTTATTCCTGGCACGATGACCGTATTTCATATTCCACACTTTCACCTCTTTCAATTTCAAGATCACCATCAAATATCAAGCTATAGAATATCCTGGAAATCACAACTTTAAGTTCATTAGAAATGAGCAATTTAAGCACAATAGATTTCCTTCCAAAAACAATGGAGTAAAATAATTGGCAATTGATGCGCAAGTTCAAATCATCAACAAGTGACACCCCATTTATTCTTGAAATACGTTTTGCCAAAACTGAAAATGTACAATTTCAACACATGAGTATATAGAACTCGAATCACACTGGATATATTTATAAAACAAGGCATTAGTTAAAGGAGTCACTAATGGGCATGAATTTAGTACAAAAGCTTTTAGACAATTCTATCTTCGAAGTCATTTTTAAACAATTGAGTCGAGGCTCATTTCACATTCTTTATCGCATCTTCTCAAATTATTTGTACTACTAGACACAATCATAACTTAAATTCTTGGCACGTTGGCGACAATTTATATCCCCAATTAACTTATTTCACTTCCAACCATCTATATAGATTTTTAACAATAAGACATTTCCAAATCAAGACTTTAGGTACACATATGAGCAATTAAGAGTCTTAAGAATATTGATATTTTCTCACACAATTTGGCATACTATCTTTCATTGAAACA
>AWOL01S0002351.1:101414-111822 GCA_000715115.1 Nicotiana otophora
ATTATGGATTTCAATTCCAAGAGAGAAAGTTTAGCCAACATACCTCAATCGAGCTTCCTTAACTCTAGAATGATCCGGAATTCTTAGTAATCCCGATCTATTTTGAGACATAACAAAATTGAACCATAATTAGGAAGATATTCATGGTCTCAGCTCATTTGAGCATTTTATCAGACACTACGTGTGCAAATTTAACCACAAGGTTCTTCTACAAGATTTTCTTCACTCCACAACTCAATCCTTACTTATTTCAGCTCAACAATCTTCCCACAGTTCTTATTGGTACATGCATGTATAAATAATAATCTCATACCCATGAATCATACTCCTAATCAACCATCTTCTACCCAATTCGAAATTGAAAACTAGGGTATGGAACCTTACCTCTTAGATGAAGAACTTGTGGGTTTTCCTTGTTAATCTTCCAAGATTTGAGCAAGACTTAATGAATAATTAGCCTAGGGTTTTCCTCTCTCTAAAACATCAGATTTTTGCTCAACAATGACCCAAAGCGTGTATTTATCGAAGTAGGGTCGGGTTTTAAAAACCCAAAAATGGAGCTCCGGAACAGGTTCTGTGGTCGCATATGCAATCGCATAATGGATATGCGGACCGCCTATCAGTCGCATAATTACAGACCAAAACGATCAAAAATCTGTCCATGTATGCGGTCACTATGTGGTTCGCATAACTGATATGCGATCGCATAATGCACCGCATAACAGTTATGCAGTTGCATAGCCAACCGCATAATTGCCCCCATACTGGCCCTTCTCGTGCTCACTTCTGCGGCCCGCGGAGTGATTATGCGGTGGCATAATGGACCGCATAAAAATGCTTTTCCGCCAAAAATTTTCCTTTACTTTCCGGTGCATTGTTCAACCCAAAAAGTCCGAACATGTAAGCCTAATACGGCACCACGAAACCTTGAATTCACTTGAGAAATTTACGGGGCTTTACACTGAAATACTTCAAATTTTTTTCCGGGGTGTTACAAAAACGCTCCAAAGACTTTGCCAAGTGCATATTCACCCTTGTGACAGTCATGCGAACTTCCTCAAGACCTCCGAAATGGTAGTATGTGCATTCTGTTGAATAAAAACCTCATACGAATCACACAATGTCAAATTTTCTCGCAGGAGATAACCCACATGCTTAGCCTCCGACCGATATCTCTCTATGGCCCTACTACAGTCACAACCACCATGCAATCAATTCTTCTGAGTTCGTACTCGTCAACCAGATATAAGAATCCTCTTCATCCCATAAATGAATAATTGAAGAATCTACCAACACATCCACATCTAAGCATGGGCAACACATTGAGATGATGGTCAAGCATTCGTAGCCCCCATAGTGACCAAACAAGAGCGATTGATATGATCCACCATAATAAAATCCCCAACGAGTATAGACACGTAGACAAGAGTATCTAGAGAATCATGAGACATAACCAAATATGAAGAAAAATAGGATGACACATACGATTAAGTAGAACTCGGATCAATAAGACTAGTGCATCTCTATAACACACTAGAACAATACCTATAAATATCTGATGTAATAGCCTCAGTCCTACTAGGGAAACCATAATAATGTACCTTGCCTCCGACTCTAGGACATCCTCCACCCGCATGTCCACTCTCTAGCTGGTTGTGCAGGTGGAGTAGCAACTGGAGTGGAAACCATAACTTGAGTACCCTGTTGAAGTTCACCCCGCAGAAGTCTAGAACAATCTCTCATAATGTGCCTAGTATCACCATACTCAGAACAACCCCTCTGCGAGCGTGGATGGTGATACTGAGTCTATGCCGAATGAGTGGAATAACCGCTCTAGGCACCCCGTGTAGAAGGTGCACTGAAAGATGGCTGTCTGATATGAGTATCCTGGGTCTCTGGCTAGTTGGAGCACTATAGGTAACCTGAAGTGTAGAGTGAACTGGCCAATTGATGAAGCCCCTGCCATGACAGGTCAGAGCCGAAGAGTATAAACCACTAAATTCTCTAGAACCTCGAGGCTTCTTAGCCTCCTTATCCCCCCATCTCCTACCCGCGAATATGCTCCAACCTCCTAGCAATGTCCATTACCTGATGGAAAGGAGTCTCAATATCCAACTCCCGTGCCATCCCAAATCTGATGCTATCGACGAGTCCCACAATAAAACTACGGACTCTCTCTATATTAGTGAAAATCAAGGCAGGTTCATGATGAGATAAATCTATAAACCTTATTGCATACTCGGACACAGTCATACTCCCCTGGCACAACTACTCGAACTCTCTGTGTAACTTGTCCCTGCAGGTCTGTGGAATCAACTTTCTCCAGACAATATCAGAGAATTGCGACCAAGTAAGTGGTGTTGTGCTAGCTGGCTTACTCATCTCATAAGTTTACCACCATCTATATGCCATCCCTGTCAGCTAAAAAGTAGTAAGTTCGACCTCGTTCGGCTCCACCACACCTAGAGTATACAGAATGCGGTGAAACTGATCCAAGATATCCTTTGCATCCTCAGAAGCCTTTCTATTGAACTGGGGAGGATGGAACTTCCGAAACCTCTCCAAACTCCTCTGCCCCTCAACTGACACAATTGGCCCTACCTCGGGTTGAACTGCAACTACTGGCTATACCGGCACAACACTTGGTGTTTGATAAGCATGAGCCGGCTACTCAAGTGTATGAGCAGCAGGATTCTAAGCTCCTCCCCCAGCCTGTGAAGCTGTTGGTGCATCCGGAATCAATCCTACCTGAGACAAAGTCCCAAACATACTCAAAAAAGTGCCAAGGTCTTCTGGAGTCCCCGCATAGCAATAGGCTGCTCGGGTACACGCTCAACATGCTCAGGCTCTTGATCCTCAACTGGAGCTGCCGGATAATCTACAACTGCTACTCTAGCAGGTGCTCTAGCTATAACATGTGATCCTTCTCAGCCTCTATCTCGGTCCCAACCTCTCGCGGCTCTAGCAGGGGCCCGGGTGACTGCTCAATTGATCCGATAGCGCGTGTCCTCACCATCTGTGAGAGAATAGAAGAGGAAAGGTACAAACTTCGAAATGTCAAATCGGCACGATAAAAAATGAAGGAACGTGATGTTTTCTAACAGCTCGGTAGCCTCTTGAAGATAAATACAGATGTCTCAATACTGATCCGCAAGCTTCTGCTAAACTTTCTCATGACTCGTAGAACCTATGAACCTAGAGCTCTGATACTAAATTGTCACGACCCAAATCCCACCATTAGGGTCATGATGGCACCTAGTCTCTAAAACTAGGTAAGCCAATCACTTACAACAGTTAAAACATAAAAATATGATATAATGAAATAAAGTTTAACATAATGCAGAAAATAGAGGTAATACAAGCCAAAGTAGCGATAATCACAACATCTCCCAGAGCTAGGTAGTATAGAGTCACGAGCTCTAACTGAACTATTAGAAATATCCCAAAATACAATACTGTTTAGATAGAGAATTGATAGTATAAATATAAGGAAAGGACTCAAAGGGATTACATCGATCAATGCAACTCTACCTTGAATTCTCAACGGTCAAAGAAGATCTCATTGCCTGGTCCACTACCTCCAACACTTGGATCTGCACAAAAATATGCTACCGTAGTATGAGTATATAATGGTCCGTACCGAGTAAGTATCAAGACTAACCTCGGTGAATTAATGACTAAGTTCAAGTTATGTAATACTCACTAGTCAAAGTAACTTATACAATAAATCAAAGAATGGCAACAAAATATAGTAGAAAACAATAGCCATAACCTCACCAGAATAAGTGATAACAATTCAATGTAAGTAAAGGCTCAGTTTCAACGTCAAGTTATCACAAAGAAACACACACAAATAGAACCTCTTACCCACATTGTTATCACAACAACAATAGCCATCCGTATTAGTCTGCCCTGACAAAAATCACAATAGCCACCCATAGCTCTCCGCCCTAACAATATAACAATAGCCACCCGTATCGCTCTACCCTGACAATATCATAATAGCCACCCATATCGCTCCGCCATGAAAATATTAGAATAGCCACTTGTATTGCTCCGCCCTGACAATATCACAATAGCCATCCGTATCGCTCTTCCCTGATAATATCACAAAATCCATCTGTATCGCTCCCTCCTGACAATATCACAATAGCTATCTGTATTGCTCCACATAACAACAACAGTGAAATGCAACCCTTATAGTTCGCATAACAATGACCAACCCACACAGTATGTCTGTATGTGTCACAATATCACAAAATAACAATACCAAAGTTTCGTCAATATATAAGTTCACAACTTATCAACAAAGTGCACAAGGACATGAAAATAACATAAAAGTACGAAGGGGTATTCAATAAATAAGGCATGAATATGGCTAAGTCAATTGTAGCGATCATGATTATGTAATAACAAAGTAGTTTAAGGATGTTTAGTATAAGTCCCATTATCAAATTAAGGTATATTAATAGCCTACGGTCTAATCTGGTAATAATACACATATAGCACCCGTGTACACGCTCCTCACCTCGTGTACACATCACTTTTCACATAATACAATTAGGCAATTAAGGCCAAATCCTAAGGGGTAATTCCCCCACACAAGGTTAGGCAAGATACTTACCTCAAACAAGCAAAATTAATACTCTAGAAATTCCTTGCCACTCAAATCGGCCTCCGAATGGGTTAAATCTAGCCAAAAATAATACAATAATATCAAATACGGCTATAGAAATCGATTCCAAGTAATAAATCTCCAATCTTTATCACAAATTAAAAAGTCAACCAAACTGTCAACCTAGGCCTATACTCTGTAACCCGACAACACTCAGAAATTCCGAAAACGTATTCCAATACGAGTCCATATATACTAGTTTCATCCACATCCGACTCTGAATTGGGGTTTAAATCCCCATTTTTTTCATTTTAGATTTTCTTTTCCAAAATCCCTAATTTCTTAAACTTAGATTCACCATTCAAATGTTAAAATCAAGGTTGGAATCATGAATAATTATGAAATCCGAGTAAAAAATACTTACCCTAGTCCAAGTAGTAAAAATCCCCTCCAAAATCGCCCAAATCCGAGCTCTCAATCTCAAAATGTTATAAAATAACTCAAAACCTCGAAATAGAGTATTTAATGAGTAGGCCTAGTTCTACACTTCACGATCGTGGGACCCCTTCACGATCACGAAGGCCAAACTCCCGCCCAGCTACTGCCCCTTCTTCATGAATGCAAATACCTTCCTTGAATGCGATGCCTTCCACCTGCTGAGCCTAGACGAATGCGGTAGAATACATGCAAATGCGATGCCAAATGCATGCCACCCCCAGCCGACCTTTCTCTATGCGAACGCACCGCCAAGGTCACGAACGCGAAGGTCACTGCCCCATGCCCACAGGAATGCGACTTCCACATCACGAACGTGAAGAGAAAATATCACCTGCCACCAAAACACACTCCATGATCGCGATGCCTCATTCGCGATCGCGATGAACACCTGAACATCAGAAGACAGCTTATCCAAAACATGGGGAAATGGTCTGAAGCACATCCGAGGCCCCCGGGACCCCGTCCAATCACACCAACCAATCCCAAATCATAACACGGTCCTACTCGAGGCCTCAATCACACAAAATAACATCCAAATCATGAATCACATACCAATTGAAGCTTAATGAACTAATCCAAATTCTCGAATTCCAAACTTATGCCTAACATGTTTAAATAACTCGGAATAACCTCAATTTTAGACACAAGTAATAAATCATCATATGAACCTACTCCAAGGTTCTGAATCCCAAACAGTCATCGATAACCACAAAGTCAATTCCAACTTTTTGCCAATTAGCCTTAAAATCATCCAGGAACACCGAAACTCAAATCCGGACATACGTCCAAGTCCAAAATCACCATCCGAACCTCACAGAACCATCAAAGTTCCGATTCAAGATCAAATATAAAAAAGTCAAACTTGGTCAACACTTGTAACTTAAGCTTCCGAAGTAGGAACTAAGTGTTCCAAATCACTCTGAAATCTTTTCGGAATCAAACCAACCATGCATGCAAGTCGTAATACATCATATAAAGCTATTCAAGACCTCAAACCACTGAATTAAATGCCAATACTTGAAAATACCGGCCAGGTTGTTACAATGGACCTCATTACAAACATTCTCTACATTGTGTTCGTATGGTAAAATGAGAATGGATCCTTACGAGCGTAAAATAGAGAGAGGAAAAGAGGTAAATGAACATTATATTATGAAATTTTGAAGGCCCTCTAGTCAAGGTGATACTCTTTGGTTGAAAGTCAAAAAGTGCATAAGGAATTATTTGCTTTTTGGCTCGCAATAATTTGTACCTCACAAGAACATAATCACAAGCTTGAATCAAAATTGGGAATTCAATTCATAAACTTGAGGTGGAGGCAAAAAGTGGTTCATGTCGTGGCACGACATTAACTAAGGCGCTAATTGGGGGGCAACCCAATATTGCTACTTTTTATTTTTATTTTTATCTTTTATTGTGTTATTTTTAGTTTTGTATGAGTAGGAACATAAGAAGCAAAGGCATGGGAAGATGAAAAGGTAAGCTAGATGGTTAAAGCTATGTGTGGGGTACCCACACAAAGAACCAAGCTTGGGAGAAGTCTGAGTACCCCATGATCTATTAATGCTTTGGCCTTTGGCTTACCACAGAGTTTTTTAAATCCTATTATTGTTTTTAATATGCAGTGGAGATAATGCACACTTTTAAATATGGGATGGGAAGACCGTTTGGATGATTTCTTGTGCTATTTTTGTCGTGCTATCTCATGTGTTTAAAATTACAAAAGATTGAACTTTTCCAGATGATGGATCTCTTAGATATCTTTCTGGAGGGATAAAATCTAAATAAAAAATACAAAAAAATTAAAAAGGAAAAAAAACAAAATTTATCTTTTAGTTTTCTAAGTAGTAATAATTCTCCTTACTGTTTTCTGCATTTGTTCTTTTTCAAGGGATGTAGTTTGTACCGAATAACCTTTTCACTTTTAGAATATAACAGACTTAGAAAATAAAAAAGGGAAGAATGATGTGATTCGCGCCTTTTGAGTGTTTGATAGTAGCGTGCTTAGGTCTTGGTATTTATATCTTTCTCTATGTTTTAAATATTTAATGATGCCTCGACAAAATTGGATACCATGTGTCATGATGCCTCTGATTCATTTTTTTGACTTATGTTCACTTTTTGCTTCATGCTTAATATCTCTTGGATATATGAATACTTATTTGAAATTCAGAATGAGAATGTCCTTAGTGAGTCATGTATTATGTGTGAAGTGAGTTCTTGTATAGTCCATGTTTTGTATTTGAGTCTAAAACTTTTTCGGGATATGAGTCGAAGCAAAATCCTAGGTGTTGCTCGGTTTGAGAAATGATGTTAGGCATTCTTTAATCTTTTTGAACTTTGTTTCTATGACAAACATAAATAAAAACTAATTAGCTATTTTCCTATAAACCTTCTATTTTGCACCCGCATTACAAACCTATACTCTTTTGTTCTTAATTGACTTTGTTCACTTTTTTATCTCTTAAGATACTTGAATTATAAAAGAGAGTGCTAGAAAGATATAATGAGAAAACATGGGATAAATTTTGAGTGAGACCAAAGAAATGAAGAAAAGGGCACTTATATCTTAAGGAAAATACCACTAGGGGAAAACACAAAGTAAAAAAGAGGGAAACACTTATAGCAAAAATGATAATAATTACATGTTGTCTTTGCTAGTGGATGTAAAGTAAAGTAGTACTTAAAGAAAGAGAGAATATGTTGTTAGGATAATCTTACTTGTGATATTTGAAGTGGGTTAAAGAATTTTTGCTTAAAGTTGACTATGTGATGTGTTGAAGTGCTTAGGAGAGTTAGTCACTATTTTCTAAATATATCTTAACCGTCCATTATGCCACGTTACAACCATAATAAAGTCCTAGCCTACATTGGTAGAGCTTTACATAATGGGTAAGTCTATTGTACCTTTTATATGCATGTGACTTCTTTGTGAGAGTGAGTGATTTCTTTTATATAGGTGAGTTGATCCACGTCCAATCCGCACTCAATAGTGAGTGGAAAGGGTCGTTGCAATTATAATACCCAACTAGACTCGGGATCGAATTCCTCAGGGAGTTTATAAAGGGTGTTAAGGTAGATACTTGACGAGAGTATGTGAAACAACTAAATTATGCTTCCCAACAAAGGGTGATTGTTTTTCAAATTAATACTACGAGATTAACCTAATTGAAAATAACTAAAAAGAGAATACTTATTTTTGTGTTTTGAATCAATTGGGGAAAAACCTAGGGTTGTAACCTTCACCTAGGTGCAAATATAATGGGTAAACTACGTTAATGCTTGTTTTGTGGACCGGGGAGTATTATAACTCTCAATTCTCAAGTACCCACTCAATACCTCTCGGTTATAAAGTGATTATGCCTAAATTCGCAAGTCCAATGGGTAGCAATCCAAACAATTAATATGAGTCCAAGTCGGGTTTTCCCTATCTCTAATTCAAACTCTGTAATCAAACTAGCCAAAACCTTAACTATCTTAATTCATTGTTATCCAAGTTTTCCAAGACTAGGTTCGTCTTTCTCAATCAAGAACTAAGTCAAATGGGCATGGATCAATATTTTTAACTATTGATTCTCGAAATAATACATAAACAAGGCTAAATAACAAACACTCAATCATAAATAAGTATTAAAATTAATAATTCATAAGATGTACATACTAGGGTTGGGTCATAACCCTAGATAAAATCTAGCTATTCATGCTAGAAAGCAAAGAAAACAAAGTACAATAAGTAATTAAAGCCATAAACTACAATTAATCGATAAAACCAATGATTCTTCACCAATATTTGTCACTACTTTTCCAAAAGGGTAAAATATAATCGCTACAACTCTTTTTAATAAAAATCTTGCCCTAATAAAATATTTCCCATCTATTTATAGTGCCCATAAATTCACTGATAAAAATGACCTTCGGGAGGTTTGGCAGTCGCACAATTACATGTGCGGTCTGCACTTTGCTTCTTCTCATGAGTGGAGAGGAATTCTGTAGCCGCACAATTCCATCTGCGTCTTCACTTCAACTTCTGCAGTCGCACCTTTTGACTGCAGACCGCACTGTGACGAGGCTTCATACTTGTTCTTTTTGCACCTTCTCTGAACTTTTCAAATCTTGTCAGTGCGACCAGCTTTTGCGGCCGCACAATTTGATGTGTGGACTGCGCTTCTTTAAAATCCTCTGAGGCTTGAGGTTTCCTTCTGCGGCCGCATGTGTTTTTCTGTGGACCGCACTTTCTTCTACGGCCACGTAATTACTTCTGCGGACCGCACTTCTGCCTGCAGTTCTCCTTCTTGCCTTTTTGAGATGGACTACTCCTTTTTGAGTTAGATTTCTTTGTTAAGCTCCAATCCTCCATCATGTCTTCAATTGACACAATTTCATTAGTTTTGGGAACAAAAATTAATACTTTCGAACTAAAACTAAAGCAAGAGTGTACTAATAAGTGGTTAAAATCCACACTTATCAACTCTCCCAAACTTAAGTCTTTGCTTGTCCTCAAGCAAATAGATTAGTTCCCACCTCCTCAAAGTGAAAGGTCATTTCAAAGAGTCAATTATAAGCCATTCATACTCAGTTGGGACCAATAATTACCCAAAATTACCCACAATACTCATGCATTTTCAACAAGGTGACAAAACATATGTTATGTGCATATAAATTTAGTATGATATTTGAGCTTCAAGAATTGACTTCACTCGTTAAGGACTCTTGTTCTATCATGTCAATCATGGTGGACTCCAAACTCTTCTTCTTCTACCTTCCTTTTGCCATGCTCACTTCAAGAATTAACACTCAATTTCTAAAGCAATGAAGGATTCACTTTTTTCTCACAAAGGAATGTCACAAGTACGGCTTCAAGTACCATAGGCTTGCACCTCATGTAGATCTCCACTAATGTAAGCTCACTCGGTTTAAAATCACGTAGGACTTATTTTGGGTTATAATGAAGGCTTTTGGATTGGGGTAGGATACCATATAGGATAAGTGGTTATACCCTTCCTTAAGCACTCCGTTTTTCATTTCTTGGCTCACATTTACCAACCTTTAGAGGCATTTCTTTTTCTTGGGGCCTAGAGATACTTGCCATCACTCTTTATTGTTTATTTCATTCTTTTTCTCCCTTGATGCTCATACTAGATATAATTGCCTCTTTTTGATTTCATCAATCTCACTTTTTATTTTCTTTTTGGTTATTTTCTTTTTCTTGCGTTCTCTTTTCATAGAGATCATTTTTTTCTCTTTTTGGTGCCTTGATACCTCTTTGAAATTTCTCAACTCCCCCCCCCCCCCAAA
>AWOL01S0002351.1:112413-158444 GCA_000715115.1 Nicotiana otophora
AAATTTTTCAACCCCCCCCCCCCCCCAAAACTTATGCCTTAAGCGACTTATTTCATAAGAGTGTTAAGGAAGGTCCGGGTGCCAAGAGAGGATTATAGATAAAACGGGTAAAGAATTGTAGCATGGTTACCAACAGATAAAGGCTAAAGACTCAAAGGGGTTGACTAGGGGATAACAAACATCGGGTGGCGATCGAAAGCTCAAATGGACCAAGGAAAGCCTACAATTATCATTCCAAACCAAGAAAACCTAGATTTTCACCTGAAATACATTCGGGGCAAATTCTAGACTATCCACTCAAGTACTTGGAATAGCAAGAAAAATGACCTCACCTCTCATGCAACTAGACCGTAAAAGAGGATAGATTCTAAGGTCTACAAGGATCTCAATCAAGTTAAAGATCACTACGATCCAATCAACCACTCAAAGATTATCAAAGTCAACTCAAGAACCTCAAAGTCACTAACTAGAGCTATTTTCTTCCAATAACCTTGTTTCAAACCATAAGCATGCAGTTAAGTATGTTGGTGCTAAATGAAGCATGAATAACTCTTTTTAAAGATTGACTTGATTAAGGCTTTTATTCATAACTACTTACTACTATTATTACCTAAACACAAAACAGACTCATCCCCTTAAGAAAGTTGTCACACCATCCATCCTCGGGAAGAGTCGCCCGGTTCACACAAAAGACCACCTTTGCAAAGAACCGTGGCACTAAAAAAACTAAAGGATTATTACCCATGCTACTAAGAAAAATATAAAACCTACTAACATAAACAAAATCAAAGTAAACAAATAAAGAATCTAATGAAAGAAATAACTACTAAAGATAGATAAAATGAAACAGAATATCCAATTATTACATTCCACAGTATCCAAATGTATCCAATGTATCAAATAAACTCCACCCCTTTCCCCTCCCCAAATAAAAGTAAGCATTGTCCCCAATGCTTAACAAAATAAGAGCAAAAGTAGAGAGTGGGAAGAAACTCCCTAAGTGTCCTCTGTCATCACTGTGTATCCAGCAACATCAGTCCACGTTTTCTCAGCCAACTGAATATCATCATCAAGTCTGGGAGTGGCTGGAGAAGTGAACATCGCACGCACTACGTCAGCAGTGTCGGCGGAAAGGCATGGCTCCTCAGACTGGTTAGTGGGATGGGTCAATCAGTATGTCAAAAGGAAAATCTCAAGTTGTAGCTAGCTGTGTCACCTCGGTCCAAAGCTTATCCACTGACTTCTTGCTGGCTTGGGACCTCCACATCTTCTATACCTACTTTGTCAACCCCTCGATCACAGCACCATGATGTGCCAATGTATCCATAATTACCTTCTAGTTGTCCAAGAATTTGCTCAGCCTCTCAACAATGTTAGTGGGATCCCAAGGTCCTGTGTAGATGACTGCCCTGCAACAGCACTGGAGATCTCAGGTAGCTTTGAAGTAGCTGCTTGCATCTAATTATTGAGACTTGACAATATCTGTGATACTCGAAGAGAAGAAAGTGGGCTTGTAGGCATATGCACGGGCCTCGGAACTGGAGTAGGAACTGTCATATGAGATGTGGAAGGAATTGTAGATGGAGTTGAGGATGGTGCTTCGGGCATAGCAGTTGCTGCACTGGTAGAAGGCTTGGATGATGTGGATGGAATATCATATGGACCAGAAACTACTACTACCAGCTCATCAGACTGGCCAGTAGTGGTAGAAGGTTGGGCACTCCTCTTCGGGTTCCTCAGATCATGCAACCCTGTCGGCTTTACCTTGGTGTCAAATGGCATGGGCTCTACCTTAGCATATGTCAGATACTCAGTAATGGTGATAGGGTAAGGGTAAGAAGTGCTACTATATTGTGCCACCAAAGAAATGTTGGCCAACATCAGGGCACCCACATTGATTGGGTACCTGGCTATGATAGATGCCTCCAAACCTGCTCGAAGAATAGGTAGATTGTTCACATTCTGGCATGGGTCAAGCCTGATACATGCAAAGTTTTTCCACCCCTTGGCCTCAAAACTCAATGTGCTCCGAAGAATAGATACCCTAGCATCAATCCAAGGAGGAGTGGGTCCCGGTGCTAAAATCTTTGCAAGCCACGGCCTGGCCTCTTCTTTGAGAGCCAACTTCTCTAAATACTCTCTTGGCTCCACATACTCAAATCCCAAGTACGCGTTCAAGTGTGCTGATCAAATTTCACCTTTAAGTTGCGAACTTTGGTGACCTTTGTTCCTTTGAGAATATGTGCAATATTTGCATAAAAGTCTAGGATAAGGCGCTCCTTGACATCCACCAACTTCTCCGTAAATAGAATCTACCCTTTCCTCTTTATAAACTGCTCCAGAACTGCATGATTGTACTTGTCAAGATCTTTCAATAAACAAAGTCGTTCATGAGTCAAAGATCTCAACGACCACCATATTTGGAAGTCAACGAATGTCTAGCAACTCACAAATCTATCCTCCCGAGCCTCCTTCTTCTTTGTTCTTGCTGCACCTGCCTGTGTACATGTTCCCCCTCTCCCATCATCAGGGGAATTAGAATCATACCCCACAGTAGCTACCTTGGATTCTTGGCTGACACTTTACGAACCCTAGGAAGTGTTGTGGGATGTAGAAGGCACATCCAGAGGCTCAGATCACCCATGTGGCCTGGATTGCTCCTCCGTGTGCTCCTCTGGAAGAGATAAAGAGTTTCCCTCTGAGGCTTCCCTAGATGGGGCATATGAGCTAGACTTAGAGAGGTCTCTCCCTCTCCCTTGGCCTACTGTTGCTTTCTTTGATATGGTATTTTGCACACTTGGGGGCAAGGCACCTCTGCCTCGACCCTTTAGAGTTTCTCCTCTTCCCTTGTAGATTCATCTCGTCCTCGTGATCTTACTATTGTCTGTATCAACACAAAGAGAATTGTCAGTTTCAAATCATGATTTAACTCAGTTAAGACTCAAGTAAATGAGTGAGAACAACGTAGAAGAAATGGGGTTACAATTGAACAAACATACTGTAGAAATAGGTGAAGTGCGGTCTGCATATTTTGAAGTATGGCCCGTAGAGTGGAACTGTGGACCGCACAATTCCATGTGCGGTCGCACTTCTGAACAAATGTGCAAGGGCCTCAGTTGGTTACTCTCTAATGGACAGTCGAAAGTCATGTGTGGCCGTAGAATGGATGTGCGACCCGCACAATTTAAAGTGTGGTATGCACTTCAGGGTCTCGGAGGGCAAGCCTCTAATAGATAGTGCAGACCAAAATTCAACCTCTCTAGAAATTATGTAGTCCTCATAATTAATGTGCAGCCGCAGAAACACTATCCTACCACCAGTTACCCTACTTAGCAAACTGCGGACAACCCAAATTCGAGTGCGGCCACACATTTCACAAACAGATGAACAAGTCTAAGTTTTACCTAGGTTTTGCAAAACATGATCAAATCTACTTGGAAACATGGTATACACATAGATATCAGTTAACCCAACCCATTTTAGCATGTTTTAACAGTTACCCATTACAAAACTACCCCACATGGATATAATGATGGAATATAATAACAGATGGCCTAAAAAGAAGTTAAAAAGGAAAAATAAATTCAAAAACATAAAATGAAACAAATTTAACATGAAATGAAGCATACCAGATGATGTAAATGTGCAAAGATCCTGTGAGTGCAAATGGGTGTGTGTGTTTGAAAATGCTAGATCCTTAGGTAGACTCTCATAGTAACAGTACTTTCTCAAAAGTGTTAAAAGTGTAAGATGAGGCCTAAATATTTATTTACACTTAGAGTGTTTGAGAGGGTAAAGAGTCGATTGCGGCAACACAATTTAAAGTGCGGTCCGCACTCTTCTACCTGGCCTTCAGTGGACTCTTACTCATATGCGATCTGCACAATTTCAAGTGCGGCCACATAATTCTTCCAGAGGTCGTACAATTGCCCAGCACTGACAGGGAAAAAGTTCACAGACCGTGTGATTTGACATCTAAATTAGCTCTAGGAAGTGTAGTCAATCTGCGGCCGCACAAAGTCTTCTACAGAGGCCACATTATTTTGGTGGCCGCACAAAGGAAAAGTGCGGTCGGGATTTTCTGCTTCACTTACATAACCTTGTCCACCATTAATTCATCCAACATTCATCCATGCAGTACACTTCAAATCGCGTTAAAAAACAACAAAGAACATCTAACTTCAAAAAGAAAAAGGAAAACAACTTGGGTTGCCTCCAAAGAAGCGCCTTATTTAACAACTCGGCACGACGCAATGTCACAACATCCTCAAGTGAAGTAAATGACCACCAAGTGTCTCTCGCCAACCTTTCCCAAGTAGTGCTTCACTCAGTGAGCATTGACTCAGAATATTTCATTCTTCTTGTTCTTCAAATCCAATGCACAGAAGGGTATCACACGAACAATTTCAAACGGACCGCTCCACTTGGACTTAAGTGTCACGCCCCAAACTCGGGGAGCGTGACCGGCGCTCAACCGAGAGAACCCGGCCGAGCAAGCCTATTAGATTTCCTTCTATCCAAACTCATCCATAAATAAAGAGGAGATGTATTCCATTAATCATTCACTGAAAAGATTATATTAACAACTTCCTTTTTCATTCTCATTAGCAGCTTCATTCATAATTTCTAAACTATTACGAGTTTATAGAATTAATGAAATACATGATTTCCAAATACCAACATTTCTAGTTCAATTCCCAACTTCAACCACAATCGACAACCTATCTACGGAATCTCTAAGTATAATAGAAGAGTAATATGGAAATGCCGACAATAAGGCCCCGGCTATACCTCAAAATACAGTACATGAGAAACAAAAGATACATGACCCCGAAATGAAGTGGGGCTCACCGAATCAGCTGAAAAGAGTGTACTGCTATCACTGATCAATGCTGCCTGCTGTAGAACCACCTGTATCCATTTAAAGATGCAGCGCCCCCGCAAAAGGGATGTTAGTACTGTCGAATAGCACTAGTATGTATAGATAAAAGTCCTCTTTCAAAATAGAACGCCCATATAAGAAAAGGCAACACATAGAAACAAGAAGTCATAATCAACAATATCCAACTGTTCAGTTAAAACATAATAATTTTCAAAATATGAATTTCATATGCAATTTTGGTTGGGAGATCATTAGTACCGATATACCACCGTCTTTGTTAACACGGAGTCTGATCACGCCCGATCGGCTAGGCCATCTCCCCACGAATAATGTGGTTTGACATGTGATGCGAAAGAAAGTTGTTACCAAGATTAGTACCACCATATGCATAATATGGCGTCTGATCTCCACCCGATCAGCTAGGCCGCCTTCCCACATATGTCGTGTGGGTTGACTTTTCCAATCCATAAAGGTTCTAGTTTCATCCCAATTAAGGGGAATAATATCACAATTTTCCAAATGTTCTAATTTCATCCCAAACAAGGAAAATAATCACAATCCACCCCTACACTGGCATGTGTAGTTTCAGGTATAGGCCTTATGACCCGCCCTTCCTTGGTATTGCTAATGATGCTCCCAAAAATATATTTTGATTTGATTTACAAACAGAAATATCATAAATACAATTGTGCTCACCTCAACTTCTTTCACATTATATAAATTCTCATTAGTATTTTCAATCATTCACAACGACAATACTTCCTTGGCTCATTAGGCCATTCACAAGATTATTTATTTCTGGCACGATGGTCGTATTTCATATTCCACACTTTTACCTCTTTCAATATCCAAGATTACCATCAAATATCAACATATAGAAAATTTCAGAAATCATATACTTTTAATCCATTTGAAATGGAAACTTCAAACACACATGGTTTCTTCCCAAAGAATGAGGCATACCAACCAACAATAGAAACACACATGAAAAATCATAAACAGTCAATACACCATTTACACTTGCAATACTCTTCCCCAGAAATAACAATGTACAATTTCAACACATGAGTATATAGAACTCGAATCACACTGGATATATTTATACAACAAAGCATTAGTTAAAACAGCCACTAATGGGCATGGATTGAGTACAAAAGCTTTTAGGAAATTCTATCTTCGAAGTCATTTTAAAACAAATGAGTCGAGGCTCATTTCATATTCTTTCTCACATCTTCTCAAATCATTTGCACTACTAGACACAATCATAACTTAAATTCTTGGCACGTAGGCCACACTCTATATCCCCAATTCAATTATTTCATTTCCAACCACCTTTATAGGTTATCAACAATAAGACATTTCCAATCAAGGCTTTAGGTACACATATGAGCAATTTTGAGTCTTTAGCATATTGAGTTTTTCTCACCCAATTGGTATACTGGTTCTCATTTAAAACACGACGCATAGCCACACCATTTTAATACGCAAACCATACATTGAACATCTATCTTTCGACATAAGGCGCATTCGGAATAAACAAGTGCATAGGGAATAACCCGGAATATAGAAGTTAGGAATCTTGAACCAATCATACTTGATCTTATGGAAATATTATGGATAATTATTCCAAGAGAGAAAGTTTAGCCAACATACCTTGCTTTGAGCTTTCCTTAAATTACTACAACATTCCGGAAATTCTAGCAATATCAATCTATTTTGAGACATAACAAAATTGAACCATTATTAGGAAGATATTCATGATCTCGGTTCATTTGAGAATTTTATCAAACATTGGGTGTGCAAATCTAACTACAAGGTTCTTCTACAAGATTTCCTTCACTCCACAACCCAATATTTACTTATTTGAGCTCAATAATCTTCCCACAAACCTTATTAGTACAAGCATGTATAAATAATGCTCTTATACCCAATAATCATACTCAAAATCAACCATCTTTTACCCAAATTCGAAATTGGAAACTAAGGTATGGAACCTTACCTCTTAGACGAAGATCTTGTGATTAGCTTCCTTGATTCTTGAAGATTGGTGCAAAATTGGATGATTATAATGTTAGGTTCCCTCATTTTCTCTCTCTAAAATGCTCTCACCTCTCGCTAAACCCCTCAGAAAAATACCCCAAAATAAGCCCCAAAGGCTATTTATGTAAAATGGGATCGGGTTATGAAAATAGAAAAATTAATCCTCAGAAAGCAGGTCTGCGGTCACATAATGGACCGCAGAATGGGTATGGAGGTCGTAAAATGCACCGCAAAATCGATGCCCAGAAATGGGCTTCACTGGACAGGTCTGCGACCATTTTGCGGTCGCATAACTACTTCTGCGATCGCATAATGGTTCTGCGATCGCAGAATTGGTCGCAGAATCGCATTTTTCCAGCCTTTGGTGATTTGGTCATAACTTGTTGTAGGAATGTCCAAATGACAAACGGTTTGAAGCGTTGGAAATTATACTCAAAGAGATTTAATTTGATAGGTAATTCACCATATAAATCTTCATATCAAGAGATGTATGAATGTTTGAAGTTAGGTCATGTGCGAACTCACTTAAAACTTTATCCCAGCATAAAATTTTCAACGTGACTTAGCCTTGGGGCCCTTCTTAGACCATAAACCATTATTAATGCATCTCATACATATATTATCATGATCAGTTGATATCATTCATATAATATTCCTTTCCTACACACAAAATAATATAATTAGCGTACATCGACTTTCTTAATAGCGCTTAAATACTTTGAAATATTTCGGGGTGTTACATTCTCCCCCACTTAAGAACATTCATCCTCGAATGGTTCACAAGTCACTTCTAATAATAGAGTTACCATCCTTTTACCTCCATCCATTATACATAGGCGCTTATGACTACATGGGTTTTATACTTCCTTTCCAAAACTTCAACTTACTTATGGACCTTAAGATTTGGCTATCTTTACAAATTCTTAAAAGATTTGACAGAGTTTCCCCTGTAACTGGGCATATCCACCTGTCAGAGAATCCCATAAATCAATCCTAACAATATATCCATTACTCAACAACGCATCACAGTATATATCAACAACACCTATCCCAACATTAAAGCATTACATTAACAAAAGTGGAATCTTTACATGAAATGTACACATTTAAACGATAATGCATAGAAGGTACGTTTTTGAACCACAACCATTTGGATCTACAAACAAGTGAGAATATTTCCTTTCCTCAACACTTTCGGCCTATGAGGTGATCTCCTGGACTCACAGACTTAGCCATAGCACTTGACTGAGGCAATCGTAACTTTCGGACTTATCTAACAACGATAGAAAATAGTTGCTCCTCATAATCCAACTATCCATTAACTTCACCTTCTTAGACATAGACACATGAAACACCGGGTACACGGAGAACAATAATAGGGAAACATCATACTCATAGTTTGACCTATTTCCTTCAAGATTTCATAAGGCCCAATGTGACTACACATACTTTACCTTTATTAACAATTCACACATCATCCTCATGGAAAACAATATTGAGAATAATCCGTTAACTTTCTTCAACTCTAAATCTCTACTCCGAACACCCAAACTAAACTTTTGGCGACATCCAACAATTACTCTAAGATGTGCTAGCAAGAATATGACCATAAACCAATATATTTGATCACGGGATGATGCTTCTTCTTTGACATGTTTGAACCTTTAACCCCATAGGTTTACTATAAATAGGAACAATGAGGTTCGAGATTAGGATGAAATTATTCAAGAATCCATCAATGTGCCGAGCACAGCATTTCAGGAGGTTATATCCTAAGAAACATGAAAGTTACTACCAATAGCTGACATGGTTAATAATTATGATGACATCATTGATTCGACACATAAGGCATAGAGTTGCCTAGTAGGCATTGATAATGTAGGGATCATGTTCATGATAAGGAGATTTAAATAAATGAGTCATTTTAGACATGTGACATATGGGAGGCATGGTCTAGAGGATAAAGACATTAGCGACAGTTATTCTTGGAATACTATGAGCCAGGAAAAGGACAACAACAATTGTTTCATTCCATACGTGCCTCGTTTGGCAATAGTAGGCCTCAAAGAGAGATAGCACTTATGTGACACCAGTCGGCTCTTGGAATGTAGGGAAAATTAGTTTAACTCGAAATGAGAATATTCTAGCACCCTAAATGTGATATGGGTTTCAAGATACACGAAGTTGGATTACGCTCTTAACTGTATTTGACACAAGGAATCTATGCCACAAACCCATGAGGATGAAAAAGAAGTTGAACATTTGTGAGATTATTATTATTCTGACAGCTTAAACTTTCCTGATAGTTGATTCTAAATGAGAGGACTAGAGATACAACGATCTTGTCTTTCAAATCAACATGCTCTCATGTAACTAGATGGTGAAAAAGATTCATGATAATATACATAAAGGAACAAAGTGATTGTTCAAACCATAGGAGCTACATACAACAGAGAGAAAAAGAGTGGCTCAAGAAAGATCTCAACACTAGGCTTCTTTACATTAGATTTGATACCATATAGGTAAATATTATGGTGGTGCGTGCATAGGCACCAGTGAGTAGATGTTATCTATTTGAATCAAAAAGTTCTGTACGAAATTCATCAGGTATAGTCCCTTGTTGAGAAGTTAGGAACGCAAGTGGGAAGTATTAATCCTAGAGTTATAACTCAATTCAAGGACATAATTATAGAGCTCAATTCCTAAAGAGGTTGTAAACAAGAGAATCTGTGATAGAGTGGCTTCACGAATAATGCGTCTCATTCAAAGAGTAGATACAGAGAATGACTCATAAGGTTTTTCCGGTTCTATCCCAACTTCCATAGTAGCATAAGGAGTGACATAAGACAAAGTGGAACCGGGATCAATAAGATCATTAATATCACGAGATTGGACAGTCAATATACATGTAACCACATCTAGAGAAGCCTCAAAATTTTGATGCCTCCTCATAGCATAAAACCTGTTGGGCCCTCCCGAGCTCTAAATACCACCCCTAGCTATTCCACACCCTGCGAGCGGTATAGTGCCTCTAGCTGGGGGAGGCGTTGTGGATGTAGTAGCTACAGAATTGGCTGGCTGGGCCATAACCATGCCCAAGCTCTGGCGAGACAAATAACAATCTCTTTAAAAGTGATCCATCATACCACACTTGTAGAATACTTTGTTACCATAGTGACATACTCCAGGATGACATCTTCCACACTTCACACAACGGGGATGAGGTCCACTAAACTGATTCGTCTTACTAACTTGATATTTACCCTTTCTGCATACATCATAAGCATATCCCTTATCCTTCCCCCAAGCTTCCAATGTGGGAGTAATAATTCTAGCACCGGGTTATTGTGTGGACCTTTGGTATTGCCCAAAGCTATCACCCATAATGCGCTTCTGAGCATACTCACAACACGACGACAAATATTCCTTCCCGCATGACGTACACAACTAGATGGGTGTACCCAATCTTGGGCATTTTTTCTTCTTATACCCCCTCTTTCCACAACCATAACATATTTCAAGAGTCATCCAACATCTCCCCAAGTGACGCTTCTTGCAAACTAAACAATTCGGCTCATTAGTACCAACAACCCTTTTTCGCTTCTCAGATTCTCTCACCACACGATCCGGTGGTGCGGTGACATTGGTAGGAATAAGGACACTTCCCTTAGCAACAAGTTCCTCCAATCCCTCCACGGCTCGATGCATTCTTCCAACGAACTCTTGTGTAATCTCCCCCAGATTCAATGGCGCGGTCATTCCCTCCTTGTTGTTTTGAACTCGTGGATTACTCATCTGAAACAAAATGAGACATAACGAGAAAATTAGCTCCCTAACTTGGGCTCTATCGTACGATCTTCGAATACCAAATAAGTGTTAAATTCCTAAATGTCCAAGTAGCCTCCTCATTATATATGTGGTCGACAACACATCGATAAGAAGGACTCTACTAGACACGGCTCTGAGACATCCTAGGACACTTTAAAACCTTAGGCTCTGATACCAAGTTTGTCATGCCCCAAACTCGGGGAGCGCGACCGGCGCTCAACCGAGAGAACCCGGCCGAGCAAGCCTATTAGATTTCCTTCTACCCAAACTCATCCATGAATAAAGAGGAGATGTACTCCAATAATCATTCACTGAAAAGATTTTATTAACAACTTCCTCTTTCATTCTCATTAGTAGCTTCATTCATAATTTCCAAAATATCAGTTTATAGAATTAATGAAAAACATGATTTCCAAATACCAACATTTCTAGTTCAATTCCCAACTTCAACCAAAAACCCACAACCTGTCTACAGAGCCTCTAAGTACAATAGAAAAGTAATATGGAAATGCCGGCAATAAGGCCCCGACTATACCTCAAAACACAGTACATGATAAACAAAAGATACATGACCCCGAAATGAAGTGGGGCTCACCGAATCAGCTAAAAAGAGTGTACTGCTATCACTGATCAATGCCGCCTGCTGTAGAACCACCTGCATACATTTAAGGATGCAGCGCCCCCGGCAAAAGGGATGTTAGTACTGTCGAATAGCACTAGTATGTATAGCTAAAAGTCCTCTTTCAAAATAGAACGCCCATATAAGAAAGGCAACACATAGAAACAACAAGTCATAATCAACAATATCCAACTGTTCAGTTAAAACATAATAATTTTCAAAATATGAACTTCATATGCAATTTTGGTTGGGAGATCATTAGTACCGATATACCATCGTCTTTGTTAACACGGAGTCTGATCATGCCCGATCGGCTAGGCTATCTCCCCACGAATAATGTGGTTTGACATGTGATGCGAAAGAAAGTTGTTACCAAGAGTAGTACCACCATATGCATAATATGGCGTCTGATCTCCACCCGATCAGTTAGGCCGCCTTCCCACATATGCCGTGTGGGTTGACTGTTCCAATCCACAAAGGTTCTAGTTTCATCCCAATTAAGGGGAATAATATCACAATTTTTCAAAGGTTCTAATTTCATCCCAAATAAGGGGAATAATCCCAATCCACCCCTACACCGGCACGTGTAGTTTCAGGTATAGGCCTTATGACCCACCCTTCCTTGGTATTGCTAATGATGCTCCCAAAAATATATTTTGATTTGATTTACAAACAGAAATATCATAAATACAATTGTGCTCACCTCAACATCTTTCACATTATATAAATTCTCATTAGTATTTTCAGTCATTCACAACGACAATACTTCCTTGCCTCATTAGGCCATTCACAAGATTATTTATTTCTGGCACGATGGTCGTATTTCATATTCCACACTTTTACCTCTTTCAATATCCAAGATTACCATCAAATATCAACATATAGCAAATTTCAGAAATTATATACTTTTTATCCATTTGAAATGGAAACTTCAAACACACATGGCTTCTTCCCAAAGAATGAGGCATACCAACCAACAATAGAAACACACATAAAAAATTATAAACAGTCAATACACCATTTACACTTGAAATACTCTTCCCCAGAAATAACAATGTACAATTTCAACACATGAGTATATAGAATTCGAATCACACTGGATATATTTATACAGCAAAGCATTAGTTAAAACAGCCACTAATGGGCATGGATTGGGTACAAAAGCTTTTAGGAAATTCTATCTTCGAAGTCATTTTAAAATAAATGAGTCGAGGCTCATTTCATATTCTTTCTCGCATCTTCTCAAATTATTTGCACTGCTAGCCATAATCATAACTTAAATTGGTGGCACATTGGCCAAACTCTATATCCCCAATTCAATTATTTTATTTCCAACCACCTTTATAGGTTATCAACAATAAGACATTTCCAATCAAGACTTTAGGTACACATATGAGCAATTTTGAGTCTTTAGCATATCGAGTTTTTCTCACCCAATTGGTATACTAGTTCTCATTTAAAACACGACGCAAAGCCACACTTTTTTAATACGCAAACCATACTTTGAACATCTATCTTTCGACATAAGGCTCATTCGGAATAAACAAGTTCATAGGGAATAACCCGGAATATAGAAGTTAGGATTCTTGAACCAATCATACTTGATCTTACGGAAACATTATGGATAACAATTCCGAGAGAGAAAGTTTAGCCAACATACCTTGCTTTGAGCTTTCCTTAGATTACTACAACGTTTCGAAAATTCTAGCAATCCCAATCTATTTTGAGACATAACAAAATTGAACCATTATTAGGAAGATATGCATGATCTCGGTTCATTTGAGCATTTTATCAAACACTGGGTGTGCAAATCTAACTATAAGGTTCTTCTACAAGATTTCCTTCACTCCACAACCTAATATTTACTTATTTGAGCTCAATAATCTTCCCAAAAAACTTGTTAGTACAAGCATGTATAAATAATACTCTTATACCCAAGAATCATACTCAAAATCAACCATCTTTTACCCAAATTCGAAATTGGAAACTAAGGTATAGAACCTTACCTCTTAGATGAAGATCTTGTGATTAGCTTCCTTGATTCTTGAAGATTGGTGCAAGATTGAATGATTATAATGTTAGGTTCCCTCATTCTCTATCTAAAACACTCTCACATCTCTCTAAACCCCTCAGAAAAATACCCCAAAATAAGCCCCAAAGGTATTTAGTAAAATGGGATCGGGTTATGAAAATAGAAACATTAATCCCCTGAAAGCAGGTCTGCGGTCGCATAATGGACCGCAGAATGGGTAGGCGGGTCGCAAAATGCACCGCAAAATTGATGCCCAAAAATGGGCTTCACTGGACAGGTCTGCGACCATTTTGCGGTCGCATAACTACTTCTACGATCGCATAATGGTTCTGCGATGGTAGAATTGGTCGTAGAATCGCATGTTTCTAGCCTTTGATGATTTGATCATAACTTGTTGTAGGAATGTCCAAATGATGAACGGTTTGAAGCGTTGGAAACTATACTCAAAGGTATTTAATTGGATAGTAATGTACTATATAAATCTTCATATCAAGAGATGTATGAACGTTTGAAGTTAGGTCTTGTGCGAACTCACTTGAAACTTTATCCCATCATAAAATTTTCAATTTGACTTAGCCTTGGGGCCCTTCTTAGACCATAAACCATTTTTAATGCACCTCATACATATATTATCATGATCAATTGATATCAGTCATATAATAGTCCTTGTCTACACATAAAATAATATAATTAGTGCACATCGACTTTCTTAATAGCGCTTAAATACTTCAAAATTTTCCGGGATGTTACATTAAGCTCTCGGGAAACATCCTCAACCTTGAGTTAAACAACAATACAAGATCACCGGCCTTGAACTCTTTGTTCCAAATGAATTTTTCATGAAGATATTTCATCTTTTCCTTGTACAAGGATGAACTCTCATAATCATGGTACCGGAACTCATCCAATTGATTCAAGTGTGCAACCCACACAATAGCGGCTACATCCCAATCAAGATTCAATTTCTTCAAGGCCCACATTTCCTTATGCTCTAGTTCCAACAGAAGATGACATGCTTTCTCGAACACTAACTGGTATGGAGACATTCCGATAGGTGTTGTGTAAGACATCCTGTAAGCCCATAACGCATCATCAAGCTTCTTGGACCAATTTGTCCGATTTGCATTTACCGTTTTAGACAAGATACTCTTTATCTTCCGGTTGGAGACTTCCACTTCACCACTAGATTGTGGATGATAGGGAGTCGTGACCTTGTGAGTAACACCATACTTGTTAAGTAAAGTGTCAAAGCCTTGTTGCAAACATTTGACCCCCATCTCTTATGATTGCGCATGGAGTACTAAATCTTATAAAAATATTCTTCTTCAAGAAAGTCACAACACTTCTCGCCTCATTATTGGGGTAAGGAAATGACCTCAACCTATTTGGACACATAATTCATCATGACCAAAATGTAAGTGTTTCCACAAGAACTCACGAAAGGGCCCATAAAGTCAACGCCCCAAACATAAAAAATATCAATCTCCAAGATGGTTGTGAGAGGCATCTCATTTTTCTTTGAAATTCCACTGGCCCGTTAACATTCATCACATCATTCACTAAGTCATTTGAATATTTGTAAAGAGTAGGCCAATAGAAATCACAACTTAGTATTATGGCCGTCGTTCTTGCTCGACCATGATGACCACCATATGGTGAAGAATGACAAGCACCAAGGCTATTACCTTGCTCTTATTCCAGTACACACCTTCTAATCACCCCATCCGTACAAATCTGGAAAAGGTATGGCTCGTCCCAATAGTAATCTTGAAAATCTCTTTTGATAGTGCCAAAAGTTTCTCATCAGGGAAAGAGTCATTGATTTTAGGTCCATCATTGGGCCTCCCCTCCTCCTCCAAACGAGACAAGTGGTCCGCCACTTGGTTTTTACTTCCTTTCTTGACTTGAATGTTAATGTGAAATTCTTGCAGCAAGGGCACCCATCAGATCAACCAAGCTTTAGGTTCCTTTTTGTCCATAAGATAGCGAAGTGTCGCATGATCCGTATGGATAATAACTTTGGCACCCATCAAGTACGGGCGGAACTTCTCAATTACAAACACAATAGCAATGAGCTCTTTGTCCATAACGGTATAATTTACTTGGGCACTATTCATTGATTACTAGCATAGTAAACCAGATGAAAAGTCTTGTTGATACGTTTCCCCAAAACAGCCCCAACCACTACACCACTTACATCACACATGAGCTCAAATGGCAAACTCCAATTTGGAGCGGTAATGATAGGAGTAGTTCTCAACTTGAGCTTCAATTGTTCAAAAGATCTCATACATTCATCATTGAAATAAAACTTGGCATCCTTCGCAAGGAGCTTACACAATGGGTTCACCACTTTAGAGAAATCTTTGATAAAGTGCCGATAGAAACCCGCATGGCTTAAGAAACTCCGCATACCCTTCAACGAAGTTGGGGGTGGAAGCTTAGAAATCACCTCAATATTCGCCTTGTCAACTTCAATTCCATTCTTTGAGATCTTATGGCCAAGGGCAATGCCTCCTCAATTGAGCACCAAATTGGTCTCTTCACATCTAGCCAACACTTTGTCCAAATTTGCAAGACAATCATCAAAAGAATCCCCAACCACCAAGAAATCATCCATGAAGACTTCAAGGTAGTCATCCACCAGGTCCGTGAAAATAGCCATCATATACCATTGAAAAGTTACTCGTGCATTGCTTAAACCAAAAGGCAAATCAGGAGATGTAATCTCTATTTAACCTTGAATATGGCTCAATTAACTCACAACAGGATACAAATATAAGAAATATCACAGCTTATGTCTTAACAATCAGCTCAAGGCATTTCATAGACTAAGCACTATCTTGAGCATGGATAAATACCCCGATTCATGGACATGGGCTCAGCCCTATACATGTGCACCACCCATAACACGTAGCTATCACATATAATTCAAGCAACCAGTGCATCAACCAAGTTTAGGTGAGATACTTACCTCAATCCAACCAAATCAATAATCGAGGGAACCCTTCCCTCGCGAATCAACCTCCTGATAATTCGAATCTAGTCAAAATAACTTAATACAATCAATAAGTCAACCCCGAGCCCGCACCTCGCAACCCGACCAAACTCATAAATTTCGAACACCCATTTGTTTAAGATTCCAATCATACTAATATCATCCAATTCTAACCACAAATCGACCCTTAAATCGCCAAATCTCACTCTCCAATAACATAGTCCAAAAAACTCCAAAATCCCACCTTTAATTCATGAAAATAGGTGTAATAATTTATGGATAATCAGTATCTACTATCTAGCACCAAAAGTGAGTAAAAGTCACTTACCCCTCCAATTATGGTGAAAAGCACTCCAACAATCGCGTTAGACCGACCTCCAGAATAAAAAAAATGAGAAGAAAAAGCCAAACCCTTGATATATAATCCTGCCCAGCAAATCCACATCAGCGATCAAACAGTCGCACCTGCAACACCGCATCTGCGGAAATTCCATCGCAGATGAGGAACCTCATTAATCTCTAACCATCTGATTTTGTGGATAGGTCCTCTGACATGGAAACTTGCATTTGCGCTCCTTCGTCCGCTTTAGCGGACTCCCTTGCCAAGCTCATCTTTCGCACCTGCGCACACCTGGCTGCACCTACTGTCCAAGGTCTGTATCTGCAGACTTTCTCTGACAGGCTTATCCTCCCACCTGCACTCCCCCTAGCCACATCTATACCAAGACCACCGCATATGAGAAAACACCAAAAGTTCAGAATTCTATAGCAAATGCCACAAGTGCAAAAATGGTCTCAAGACAATCTGAATCTCACCCGAGGCCCCACGAGACCCCGTCCAAGTATACCAACCAATTCCAAAATATAACACAAACTTACTCGAGGCCTCAAATCACATATAACAACATTAAAACCATGAATCGCACCTTAATTCAAGCCTAATGAACTAATAAACTTCCAGCATCTGAAACTAATGCCGAAACACATCAAACCAACCCGGAATGACCTCAAATTTTGCATACATGTACCTAATAACACAATAGACCTATTCTAATACGTGGAACAAAAATCCCAACCTAATATCAATAAAGTCAACTCTCGGTCAACCCTCTCAACCTTCCAAACCTCCAACTTTTGCCAAAAAGAACCAAACCAACCTGCGGACCTCTAAATCCAAATCCGAACATACAACTAAGTCCGAAATCATCATAGGAAGCTATTGGAACTATCAAAACTCCATTTCAGAGCCGTCCACACAAAAGTCAAACTCTAGTCAGCTATTTCAACTTAAGCTTCAACCTTGGGACTAAGTGTCCCAATTAACTTCGAAACCATTCCGAAACTAATCCAACTGCCCCGACAAGTAACATAGCCACAAATGAACATAGAAGAAGCAATAAATAGAAAAACAGGGCTACAATATACAAAATGACCGATCGGGTCGTTACAATGTATTATGGGGATTTGAGTATCGATTTGGACTTAGTTTTGAAAACTAATTATATATTTGGACTAGGCAGATTATGGGTCATCATATTTTGGTATTGGCTCCGAAGTTCGAGCATGCGGGTTCGAGTTAATATTTATTGACTTTTTGGGAATTATTCCAAGATCGAAACTTTATGGATTGGGATCGATTCCTATAGTATAGTTTGACTTCCTTGGATGATTTTTGGCTTGGATTTATGTGATTGGATGGCTAGAGCGAGGTTTTGATACAATTTGAGGTTGAAGACTAGCCCGAATAAGGTAAGTGTATTGCTTAGTTTATTTAGAAAACAATTTCTAATAAATTGATATTATTTTCTATATACAGGGGTGATGCATATGTGAGGTGACGAGCGTATATGCATTAGCCAGGGTTATTCATGCTCGTGGTAGATTATATGATTATTTGTGCCATGTTGAGCTTTGTGATCTTCTTGAGTTATGTTTCACTTGATTCCTATGATAAAAACAAACATAATTATTCATGCCAGAGATTATGTCTAATTTATATAATCCTAATTGAATGCAATGGACTATTCTTAAGATTATTAATATACTCGTAGGTTGAAGTCATACTTTATATCATACAAATGTGTCTATATATGTTATTCTTGTGATATTTGAGTTTTTATTTTTATGCTAAATACCATGATTAAGTTTTGTTGAGATACTTAAATATTATAGTACTTTAAATGTTGTCCGGCTTATTAGTGTAAAAGTTGGGATTATCTCAAACGTGGTGCATTATGCTTAATCACTCTTTTTAATATTTTTTATACTTTCCACCTTATTTGGTATTTACTTTGTGTATGCTTGGTGAGGAAGAGTGGATTGCAGAAGGGTGTTTTCATGCTTGTGCAAAAGAGTGATTTATGCACAAAGGGTATTTTTGTGCTTGTGAGAAAGAGTAATTTATACACGAAGTGTGTTTCCGCACTTGTGAGGAAGAGTTAATTATGCACAAAATGTATTTTTGTGCTTCTTGATATTATTATTATTATTATTATTATTATTATTATTATTATTATTATTATTATTATTATTATTATTATTATTATTATTATTATTATTATTATTATTATTATTATTATTATTATTATTATTATTATTATTATTATTATTATTATTATTATTATTATTATTATTATTATTATTATTATTATTATTATTATTATTATTATTATTATTATTATTATTATTATTATTATTATTATTATTATTATTATTATTATTATTATTATTATTATTATTATTATTATTATTATTATTATTATTATTATTATTATTATTATTATTATTATTATTATTATTATTATTATTATTATTATTATTATTATTATTATTATTATTATTATTATTATTATTATTATTATTATTATTATTATTATTATTATTATTATTATTATTATTATTATTATTATTATTATTATTATTATTATTATTATTATTATTATTATTATTATTATTATTATTATTATTATTATTATTATTATTATTATTATTATTATTATTATTATTATTATTATTATTATTATTATTATTATTATTATTATTATTATTATTATTATTATTATTATTATTGATACTATGGGTGTTTACATGTAAGTGAGGATGCAAGTTCATGGCATGAAGGGTGTTTCCGTGCACGCGAGGACAAGAGATATGCATTACATTGTATTGTCCTTTCTTCACATACATATTTATGCCTTGTAACGGGATTGTTGTTGTTACATCTATGCCTTTTATTTTGTTTGTTGTTCTTACCTTTATGTATTCTACCTTATTATTATGGTCCCATCTATTTTTTTGTTGTTGTTACGTTTATACTTCTTTTCTTATTTGTTGTATTTACATTTGTGCCTTCTATGTTGTTCACTGTTGTTATATCTATGTCTTTTACCTTATTTGTTATTGATATCTATATTCTTCTACTTTTTTTGCTATTGTTGTATTTATGCCTTTTACCTTGTTTGTTACTGTTATCTGCATGCTACTACCTTATTTGTTATCGTTATATGTATACCTTCTAGCTCGTTGTTACTGTTAGTGTTATGCCTTCTACCTGGTTGATACTGTGATATATATACTTGGAGAGGATGAGATAAATGCACGAAGGATGTTGCCGTGCCATTTGATTTGACATACATACATATTCTTGGTGAGGATAAGATGATTGCATGAAGGATGTTGCCGTGGCATTTGATTTAATATCTTGACCATACACCTCAAATTACAGGGATTTGTATACATGGCTTGTATTGTGTCCCTGATACTGCCTATTTCTCACGGACATGATTTAATGAGAATGGCTTGGGTGATATGTTTTTGTGAAACATGCATATTTCTTTCTTTATTTGAATTTTTCATTATTGCTTATCTTTTTACTCCTTGTTATTTTGTTTATGAATTGCATATGTTATATTAAGTGACTGCCTTTTGACTTAAAACCTCTCCACTACTTTACTGAGGTTAGTAAAGATACTTATTGATTATATGGAGTCGGTTATATCATACTACGCTTTTGCACCTTGCGTACATATCCCAGAGATGCGTTCTGTGAGAGGTGAAGCCTAGCACGGAAGACGTACTAGCGTTCTAGATACAAGCTGCCATTTGTTCATGGTAGTTTACGACTTATATTTCTATCATGTAAATTTCAAATAGATGATGTATCTTTCTTCAAATTAGAGTTGCATTCTCATTCTTAGTCGCTCATATCTTGCACTACCAGTCCTTGGGAATAGTTGTAATAAATTTCCGCATTCTTATTTTAATATTTATTCGATGATTTTGGATTAGTCTGTTACTTATTTGTTGGCTTACCTCGCGGGTTGATTGAGGAGCCATCATGACTTTGTGAGATTTTGGATCGTGAAAAGTTGGTATTAGAGCTCTAGGTTCATCGGTTCTACGAGTCATAAGCAAGTATCTAGCAGAGTCTTGCGGATCGGTATGATGATGTTCATACTCATCTTCAGAGGCTACATGGCATTTATGAAATTTCTCTTTATTTCGCATCCTTATCATGCGATTTTATTTCAGCTTGAAGTATATATCCTCAGCTCTTTCCTATTCACACGTATGCGATATTGAGTACTCTATACCGGTTGAGCGTCGACGACATGTGATATTATGGAAGGTGTGTGAAGGGCTATGGATGCTTGGTCATTGTCTCGATGTGTTGTATAGTCTTTATAAGCGGATGTGCCAATGGATCTTTCAGTTGTTCATTTGTGGAGCGAAGTGGATCTCATATTTAGTTGATTCCAAAAGTTGGAACTTGGTTATAAGGATTGTAAGCTAAGGTATGAGGAAGGATCTTCAGTCAGGATTGTGTTGATTGACTTATATAGATTGTAGTGACGTGACATCACCCATGGGTATGTGTATGGTGACCTTATACAATGATTTGATTGTCTTGGAATGACTTTTGGTATGTTCGGGGACGAACATATATTTAAGTGGGGGAGAATGTAACGACCTACCGGTTGTTTTGAGCTCTAGAATTTCCTTCACACTTTGAGAGTTTGAGTATCTTCATATGATGTATTATGACTTGTGTATATAGATGACTTTGTTTTCTAGAGGTTTTGGATTGGTTTGAAGAGTAATTCTTATTTTGGAAGCTTTAAGTTAGAACAGTTGGCCCAGGTTTGACTTTTGAATAAACGACCCCGAAATCATGATTTGATGGTTCAATATATTCGTATGGTAATTTTGGACTTAGGCATATGTACGCATTTGAATTTGGAGGTCCCTAGAAGGTTTTGGCTTTATTTGTTGAAAATTAGCAATTTGCAAAATTGGAGAGTTCATAAGTTTGATCGGGGGTTGACCTTGGTATTATTGGACTCCTATTATGGTTTTGAAACTTTGGATAGGTTTATGTATTTTATTGGAACTTGTATGCAAAGTTTAGTTGTAACTTGGAATGTTTAAGTGTGGTTCGGATGGATTCGGCGAAGTTTGAATGTTTTAAAGTCAAGAGAATAATTTGATCTTTGATTCTAGGTTTTGATGTTATTTGTGGTGTTTCTAACCTTTGGATAGGTTTAGATAATGTATTCGGATGATAAATTAGACGGCCCCGAAGGGCTCATGTGTGTTTCGGGTGATTTCGAACCTTTTCGGATGAGTTTGCATTGCTAGTTTTTGCTTGTGTTAGATGTGAATCGCGTTCGTGAGGGTAGCCTCGCCTTCACGAAGAAGAATGTGTGCTAGAGGAATTGGTCCTATGCGTTTGTGAAGGGAATTTTTTGTTAGCTTACGCAATCGCGAAAGGAGTTGCGCAAACACGAAGGAGGTTTGGCCTGGGCAAGATTGTTCTACGCGTTCGCGATGAAGGTTCCACGAACGCGAAGAAGGAATTGAGGTCGGCGAGAGTTGTGAATCGCAAACGCGTGGGTCTTGTCGCATTTGCAAAGAAGTATTGGAGGGTCGGTGGTGATTGTGCTTCGCGTTCGTGAAGGGTAGGCCGCGAATGCAATGAAGGAATTCTGTCAGGGGTAATTTAAGTCCAGATTTTTAGGAAGAGGCTCATTTTCACTTTCTTGACTTGAGGAGCACGAGTGGAGAATACTTTTAAGAGGGATTTCATTTCTACTTTATGGGTAAGGAATTTTCACTTGGATTTAGCTTTATATATTGATTCCCCATGGATTTTTACACCTAAAACTTGAAAGTTTGAGAGAAACTTGGGATTTTTGCCTACACTTTAAGAGAATGTATTTTTTAGGGATTTGAGTACTGATTTGGACTCGATTTTGAAAACTAATTGTATATTTAGACTCGGAAAATTATTTGTCATCGGATGTTCGTATTGATTTCGCGTTTCGAGCACGGGAGCATGTGTTGACTTTTATTAACTTTTTGAGAACTCTTCAAAGATCGAAGCTTTATGGATTGAGATCGATTCCTATAGCATTGTTTGACTTTCTTGGATGATGTTTGGCTTGAATTTGTGGAATTACATGGATAGAGCGAGTTTTTGACACAATTTCATGTTGAAAGACTAGCCCAGATGAGATAAGTGTCTTGTCTAGCTTTGTTAAGGGAATATTTTCTAGTAAATGATATTGTTTGCTACATGTGGGGGTGATGCATATTCGAGGTAACGATCCTATATGCAGGTTCCTCGATTATCTATGCTCGGCGTAGATTATATGCTTCTTTGTGCCTTGTTGAACTTTATGATCTTCTTGACTTATGTTTCACTTGATTTCTATAAGAAAATGAGCATAATTATTCATGCCAGCGAGTATGTTTAGTTTATGTTATCTTAATTGAACATAATGGACCATTCTTAAGATTGTTAATATACTCAATTAGGTTGAGGTCATACCTTATATCATAAAAACGTGTCTATATCTGTTATTCTTGTTATATTTGAGTTTTCATTTTCATGCTAAACACTATGCTTAAGTTTTGTTGAGATACTCGAACATTATGATACTTGAAGTGTTAGCTCGCTTATTGGTGTAAAAGTTTGGGAATATCTCACACGTGGCATATTATGCATAATCACTCTTCTTAACGTTATTTATGCGTCCCACTTTATTTGGTACTATTTTGTATATGCTTGGTGAGGAAGAGTGGATTGCATGAAGGGTGTTTCTGTGCTAGTGAGAAAGAGTGATTTATGCACAAAGGATATTTCCGTGCTTGTGAGAAAGAGTGATTTATACACCAAGACTGTTTATGTGCTTATGATCAAGAGTGAATTGTGCATGAAAGGTATTAATGGGCTTCTTGTTATTATTATTATTACTATTTGCCCAAAGGTGTTTTTGTGCAAGTGAGGATGAGAGTTCATGGCACGAAGGGTGTTTCTATGCAGGCGAGGACGAGAGATATGCATTATATTGTGTTATCCTTTCTTCACATACATATTTATGCCTTGTAACAGTGTTGTTGTTGTTACATCTACGCCTTTTATTTTTCTTGTTGTTGTTACGTCTATGTCTTCTACCTTATTTGTTATGGTCCCATCTATGCCTTATATTTGATTGTTATTGTTACATCTATGCTTCTTTTCTTATTTGTTGTATTTATATTTGTGCCTTCTATCTTGTTTATTATTGTCATGTATGTGCCTTTTACCTTGTTTGAGTATTCGGTATAACTTACGCATTCGTGTACAAACTAGTGCAGACAAAGTCAGACGAATATCTCTGGTAGTCAGTCTATTTCCATCAGCCGGTCGGTGGGAGCGAGAAGTTTGGGATGTATTTGGTGTTTCTTCCATCAATCATCTGGATCTACAACGTATATCAACAGAGTATGGTTTCAACCGTCATCCATTACGAAAAGACCTTCCTCTGAGTGGATATGTGGAAGTATGTTATGATAATCCAGAGAAATATGTGGTTTTTTGTAACGACTCGACTGGTCATTTTGAACATTTGCACTTCGCTCGGTAGTTTGAGGGCATGAGTAACTCCGTATGATGTTTTATGACTTGTGTGAATCATCTGTTTTAGTTTTCAGGTTATTCGGAATCGATTTGGAAGAATAAATTTCATGATTGAAGCTTTAAGTTAGAAGAGTTGGTCAGGACCCTTGATTCCAATGTCGTTTACTCATAAGTCAAACCTTGTTCAACTCTTCCTACTTACAACTTCAAAACTGAGAACTACTCTTCCAAATACATCCTGAACCACTCGAAAATCATAATCAACTACACACGTAAGTCGTAGTACATCATATAAAAGTACTCAAAGTCTCAAACCGCCAAACGAAAATACAAAAGGTCAAAACGATCAGTCGAATTGTTACACCTATTTCCTGCGGGGTTCGACCCCAACCTAGTTGGATTATTATATTTGACATCAACTTCCTTACACCATTTATATAGGTGTAATTTGAGCGTATCTAATTTTAGCGTCGTTGCCGGGGAATACGGTTTTGAAATTACTAACTAGTGTGTACTTTACTTTACGTCTTCTTCAATTCTATCACACTTTGCTTGCTTTTCTTGGTGTCATTAGGTTAACATGGGCGAGCCAGAACAACGTATTTGGACGGTCATAAAACTGGAATTCCGCCTGATTCCCTGATTTTCGTGTGCTATGGCCCACGCCTTCCGCATGGGCCCGGGCCCCCAGAACCGAATCACCTTAAATTTATTCTGGCCATCAAAAATGACCTAAGGTACCATAGTCACCACCTCGCCATGAATGTTCCTCATATTTTGGCATTTTACGGCCATAAAGCTGGAATTTCGCCCTTTTTCCTAATTTTCGTGTTCTATTCATCTGATTTGCTAATTTTGCTATATTTTCTCTCATGGCTGAGAAGTCATCAAGCTCAATTACAATGGCTGCTTTCTGTTTAAGCATCTTCGTGATTCCCCATCTACTTTCCAATTATTATCACAATATTTGATAACCCACAATACCCTTACTCCATTACTACCATAATCCCGTACTACAATTCAACAAAACTCTTCATGATCTCATGTAGCATTTGGGATAATTTTCCATCTTTCTTTACTTATCGTACGGAATTGATTTAGCTTGAAACATAACTCTTTGAATTCCTCCCATGCATTCGTGTGCGCATATGAGCGCTCGGTATCAGCTGCGCATAGACGGCTTATGATTCCATGGATGAGGTGCGAGATGTTTCGGTGTGCTGATGTTGGCCCAGTCTGGAGGACTTGAGGTCGGGTTTTGACTATATCTTGAGCACGGGGATTTCGGTTGTGTGAGCACGTGCTTTTGGACCTATAAGTCCGGCAGTGTCCATATTAGTGGGATTAGTGGCTCGATGAATGGTTGGATGGCTATGTGATGAGTAAGATGTGGCTGCGGGATGTGTTCAGATGGTTTAAGTGTGACGAGAAGAGTTTTCTTGAGATGTAAAAGGACTATTGGGTGCTTGATTTCTGTCATGATTTGACGTATAGTCTCGAGTTATGAGTGTGTTAAAGGATCTTTCATATTGTCTAATTGTGGAACGAATGACATTTCTGAACCCATTGAGATGAACCAAGAATGTATTATAGATATCTATATTCTTTTACCTTATTTGCTAGTGTTATATCTATGCCTTTTACATTGTCTATTACTGTTATCTACATTGCTACTACCTTATTTGTTACCGTTATTTTTATACCTTCTACCTCGTTGTTACTGTTAGTTGTATGTCTTCTACCTAGTTGATATTATTATACATATGCTTGGTGAGGATAAGATAAAATCATGAAGGGTGTTGCCACACTATTTGATTTTGAATACATACATATTCTTGGTGAGGATAAGATAAATGCACGAAGGGTGTTGCCATGCCATTTGATTTAATATCTTGACCATACACCTTAAATTACGCGGATTTGTATACATGGCTTATATTGTGTCCCTGATACTGCCTCTTTCTCATGGACCTGGTTTACTAAGAATGGTTTGGTTGATATGTTTTTTTGAAACATGCTTTTTCCTTTCTTTATTTGACTTTTTCATTATTACTTGTCTCTTTTCTCCTTATTATTTTACCTTGCTTATGAACTGCATAGGTTATATTAAGTGACTATCTTTTGGCTTAAAATCTCGCCATTACTTTACTGAGGTTAGTTAAGATATTTATCAAGTATATGGGGTATGTTATACTCATACTATACATCTGCACCTCGCGTACAGATCCCGAAATTGAGTTGTTATGGGAGGCGAAGCCTAGCGTAAGATGTACTAGCGTTCCAGATACAAGCTACCATTTGTTCATGGTTGTTTACGACTTATATTTCTATTTGTGTAAATTGAAAATAGATGGCGTATCTTTCTTTAAATCGGAGTTGCATTCTCATTCTTAGTCGCTCATGACTTGTACTATCACTCTTGGGGAATAGTTGTAATAAATTTCTGTATTCCTATTTCAATATTTATTCGATGATTTTGGCTTAGTCTGTGTTACTTATTGGTTGTCTTACCTTGCGGGTTGAGTTAGGTGTCATCACGACTTGATGGGATTTTGGGTCGTGACACACCGGACCTGAGCAGCATGAGCCCCATGGATAGGACAGCTCCACATCTCTAATATATACATTCGATGAGAATCCACTCTTGATATCGTGGAGTAATGTTTGCTTTATACTTTTGATTCACTGGCACCTGTCTCGGTTGACTATTTCATTCTGTGTCATATAGATTCCATAAATACTAGTAGCTTTATTTTGGGTTGTAAGCTATGATTACTCATATGGAATGCATGAATGGACAATTTACCTTTATGTATTTTGTTTAATAAAAATAATTATTTAAAGGTTAAGTTTTATGTATGTAATTTATTGTTTAAAATGCTTATGTTTCGAAAGGCTTCCGCCTGCATATAAGAGAAGGTTTATTTATGGGTATGGTTTGATCGAATCGGATAGTATACCGAGTGCCAGTCATGCAGATTTTGGGTCATGACAAACTTGGTATCAGAGCCCTAGATTCTAAGTTGAGTCCTAGGATATCTTGGAATCGTGTCTAGTAAAGTTGTCTTTATCAGTGTCTTGTACACAATACTTATATCGGGAAGGCTATATGAATATTATAGAAATATTTCGTTATTTCTCTCTATTCTAGAGCGTGCAATAGCATTGAATCTAATATGTAGCTTAACTCGTGTGTTATCTCAATTGGCAGAAACATGGTGAACACACGCGATTACAACGTAAATAGAGAAGTTGCACTTATACCCGATGTGCCTTCGGAAGGGACACCACTAGACCTATGGGCCGACCTCTGAAGGTTGTAATGGCATGGACTATAATAGTTCCTTTAGCTCCCAGAATGGTGGAGGAGCATGAGGAATAAGTTAATGAGTCACCTGGACCACCTCCAGTTCCAAACCTCTTATATGAGACCCTTCTTGGCATAAGGAAGGCCATAGATACTTTTGTAGAGCTCATGACTACGCAATAGAACCTGTTAATGGGTATTCAAGCTCTCCAACAGAGGGCATGAGAGAACCAATGACTGAGGACATGGCACAATTTCCATTAAGTTTATAAGGCTTGGATCATCAACATTTACATGAATAGATCCACAAGACTTTCTTGAGGAGACCGAGAAGGACACTACCTTGCTAGGAGTGAAAGATCATCAGGTTGTTAGGCTAGCAGCCTACCAGTTGAAAGATGTGGCCGGCCTCTGGTACAAAGGAGTAGAGAAAGTAGGTCGGAGGATACACCTCTATTGACTTCGGTAAATCACCAAGATATTAATCAAGAAGTGGTTGCCGCTGGGAGTTAGGGACACTCTCGCAATATAATTTTAGACCTTAAAGCGGGATACTATGTCCGTTTCAGAGTACAATATCAAGTTTGAGAGGTTTTCTCGCTATGCTCCTCACCTCATCCCCACAAATGAGGACAAGATTGATCACTTTGATCGTGGGTTGTTCCCGGTTATTCGAAAGGATACAGCTAGTGGAAAGAGAAACACTACCTATGCCAAATATGTATACTTGGGGATAGATCTTAAGAGGCTTCATCAAGAGAAAAAGGTCAACAAAGAACAAAACAAAAAGGCTTGTACCTTTGATAATTTCAATACAGTGCCCAGTTCGGGAAACGGTTAGAACAACAAGGGGCCATCTAGGCCACTATAGTGTATGGTACAGAGTACTTGTAGTGGCCCACCAGTGGTACATAGTCTGGCATATGGAGGTTAGACTAGAATAGCTCAGAGTGATCGCAAGACTACTCAGCAGGTCCAGAGTAGTGTAGGCTCATGTCCTAGATATTCCGACTATTTACCAGTGATTCGAGGGTCGTGTTATGGGTATGTTCAGATAGGCCACATGAAGAGGTTCTTCCCCAATGGGCAAAGGAATCGAGGGCCCAACCGACAGCTTCCATGGCTGCTACTTCGGTTGTACTACCCTCACCTCGGGGAAATTGGACCTGTGGCGGGCGTAATGTAGGAAAGACACATCGGTGAGATGCTACTTCTATGAGGACTCAGTCTCGCTTTTATGCTATGCCTACTCGTCCTACTGCAGAGGCTTTAGATTTCCTTGTCACAAGTATACTCGCCATTTGCACACTTAATGCTTATGCTCTTATGGATCTTGGATCTACGTTTTCCTATGTTACCCCATACTTTGCTTTGGATTTCGGGGAAAAGCTAGAACAACTACTTGAATCATTTTTTGTACTACTCCGGTTAGAGATTTTATTATTGCTTCTCGTGTTTGTAGGAGTTGTGTGATTGTAGTCTAGGATAGAGAGACTACGACAAATCTTATTGAGTTGGAAATTGTTGACTTTTGATGTAATCATGGGGATGGATTGCCTATTCAAGTGTTATGCCACCTTGATTGTCGTACTAAAGTAGTCAAGTTTGAATTTCCTAATGAGTCGATTCGTGAATGGAAGGGCAATATTGTTAAACCTTGTGGTAAGTGTATTTCTTATCATATGGCGAATAAGATAATCACCAAGGGATATCTCTACCACATAGTCAGAGTCATAAACATGGATTCTGAGGTACTGACTCTTCAATCAGTAACAGTTATTTGTGAGTTTTTAGATATCTTTCCCAATAAACTTTCGGCTATTCCGCCAGTTTGAGTTATTGATTTTGGGTTAGATGTGGTACTAGATATACCATCAATATTTATTCCTCCATACCGAATGGCTCCAACAGAGTTAAAAGAATTGAAGGAGCAGTTGAAGGACTTGCTCGACAAAGGGTTCATTAGACCGAGTGTCTCATCGTGGGTGCACTAGTTCTGTTTGTCAAAAAGAAAGATGGATCTTTGAGAATGTGTATTGACTATCAGCAACTTAACAAGGTGACTATTAATAATAGGTATCCATTGTCTCGGATAGATGACTTGTTTGACCAGTTACAAGGGAAAAAGTGTTTCTCAAATATTTACTTAAGGTCAGGGTAATGTTAGTTGAAGATCCGAGAGAAAGATATTCCAAAAATAGCTTTTCATACCGCTAAGGGCATTAAAATTTTTTGATGATGTCATTTGGGTTGACCAATGCACATGCAACTTTTATGGATCTGATGAGTAGGTTTTTAAATCTTTGACATGTTCATGATAGTGTTCATTGATAACATATTAGTCTACTCGCGAAGTCAAGAGAAACATGATAATCATTTGAGAACGGTGTTGCAAAGAATATTAGAGCATGAGTTGTATGCCAAATTATCTAAGTGAAAATTTTGGCTCGAGTTGGTGGCATTCTTGGATCATGTGGTATTACGTGAAGGTATCAAGGTTGACCCCCAAAAGATCGATGCGTTTAAAAGTTGGCCTATACTGACTACACTGACAGATTTGAAGTTTCTTGGGATTAGCGGGCTACTATCAGAGGTTTATTGCAGGTTTTTCTATTCTTCAATCTCCTTTGACCAAACTAACACAGAAAGCTGTCAAATTTTAATGATCGGATGCTTGTGAAAGAGTTTTCAAGAATTAAAAGTGAGGTTGACAACGACACTGGTGTTGTGATGCTTCAAGAGTTGGGTTGGGGTATGTATTGATGCAACAAAGTAAAGTGATTGCCTATGCTTCAAGGCAATTGAAGAACCTTTAAAAGAACTACCCCAATCACGACTTAGAACTCAACACGCTGGTGTTTGCATTAAATATATGGCGCCGCTATCTATATGGGGTCCATTGTGAGGTGTATACTGATCATAAGAGTTTGTACATTTTCAAGCAATAGGAACTGAAATTTAGGCAAAAAAGATGGCTTGAACTTCTCAAGGACTATGATGTCGATATTTTATGCCATTCGGAAAAGGCCAATGTAGTGGCGGATGCTCTTAGTAGAAAGTCAACAAGTAACTTGGCTAATTTAGTGGTGTGTGGACAACCTATGATGAGAGAGATCCATAGCTTGGCAAACTTGGGTGTACGAATTGGAGAGGATGACAGTGGGGATGTGACCATAAAAAATAGGACCCAGTCATCCTTGATTGAATAGGTAAAGTTCCATCAATATGATGATCCGTATTTAGTGAAGTTGAAGGAATGGGTCGACCGACAGAAAGTCACAGTATTGACAATGGATACAATCGATGGTACTCTAAGGTATCGAGGTTGACTATGTGTTTACAATGTAAATAATCTTAGAGGAACCATTATGACTGAAGCACACAACTCGAGATACTCCGTACATCCGGGATCTACTAAGATGTACCAAGATTTAAAAGAGGTCTATTTGGTGGAATAATATGAAAAGATATGTAGCCGAGTTTGGTCCATGTGTATAAACTGGAAACAAGTAAAATATAAATACCAAAGACCTATTGGGTTAGCCCAGAATATTAAATTTTACAGTGAAAATGAGAGATGCTCAATATGGACTTCGTTGTTTGATTGCCCCGATCTTTTTGCAAGTATTATTCTATTTGAGTAATTGTGGATCGATTGAAAAAGTCAGCACACTTCCTTGCAGTCAATACTACTGACACCGCAGAGAAGTATGCACAGCTTTACATCAGAGAAATTGTCAGATTTTATGGTACTCTTGTTTCTATTATTTCAGATAGAGGTGCTCAATTCACGGTTCATAATTGGTAGTCATTTTAGAGGGGTTTAGGTATTCAAATAAATCTTAGTATGGCCTTCCACCTCCAGATAGACGGATAGTCAGAAAGGACCATTCAGACACTTGAGGATATACTACGAGCATGTGTGACTTTATATTAGGATGATTATTTACCGCTTATTGAGTTTGCTTATAATAATAGCTATCAAGCAAGAATACAAATGGCACCATTTGAAGATTTGTACAGATAGTGATGTAGATCTTCTATTGGTTGGTTTGAAGTTGGTGAAGCCCAATTGTTAGGTCTCGACATGGTTCACCAAGCCATAGAGAAGGTAAAGGTGATCCAAGAGAGAATCAAAATAGCTCAAAGTCGTCAAAAGTCCTATTTGGATAATCGTGTGGGAGTTGACCTTTAAAGAGGGTGACTTTATTTTCTTGAAAGTATCACCAATGAAAGGTGTGATTCGTTTTGGCGAGAACGGAAATATTTAACCCAAGGTTCATTGGGCCTTACAAAATTTTGAAGAAAATATGATGGGTAACTTATGAATTAGAACTACCACAAGAGTTATCTTCCATACATCTGGTCTTTTACGTGTCGATGTTACGCGAATGTTTGAGAGATCCCTCTCATGTCATTGTTACACTTGATAGACAAGTCCATAGTTGAGAACAAAAAAAGTAGAAATGGTTAAAGTGTTATGGCAGATTCAAATATTGAGGAAGCAACATAGGAAGTAAAGGAGGACATGAAGAAAAGATACCCCTATTTATTTCGAGAGAATGAAGCTTAGGCGTGAATTTTGCACTAATATACTTTGTATTTCATATTGAGGCTTTCCTTGTAATCACTTGTGATTTAGTAAGGTGTATTAAGCTTTGTTGGTACATGGAGATGCATTATGTTGAATGTGAGCCAAGTGGGCCCGTCTTACTACATATATATCATGCTTTTCTGTTCAGCTAACAGGGTAAAAAACTTTACATAGTCCTATTTACAAAGTAGACTCTTCCAAAATATTTGAGAAGTCGAAGAATTAATCAAAATGGAAGATTAATAAGAGACCATTTGGTATCGAGGTCTAGGAGGGTTGTAGTTGGATCTTTGAACTTGATTATGGCTTCGGTTTGACATTCGAGGATGAATATTTCTAAGTGGGGGAGATTGTAAAGCCCCAAAAATTTTCTAATATGATTTAGCTTAATTCAAGAGAATAATTAGTGAGACCTCGAAGTATGTACTGGCTCACACAAGGGTAGCAAGGTCATTGGGATACTTGGGCATAAAGGTCACAAGGATTAGAGCTCCCTCGGGTTAGTGGCTAAATGCATGACTTGGAGGGTTTAGAAAATAAGAGAGAAACAAAATTCTTGTAGCTAGGGTGCGTTAGCTATGCTGGCCTATGTAACTGAAACCAGAGAGAAGAGAAGAGCAAAAATGAGAGGTTCAGCTGCGTAGCTTGCGTGCGTAGCTATACAGCCAGGCGTAGCTAGGGTGCGTAGCTATGGAAGCATGCATAGATAAAACAAGAGGGAAAAAAGAGAGGAGCTTCAGTTGCTACCCATAGTGCGTAGATAAGCACAACTCCTACGCACCCCATTTTTTATAAATAAAATGAGGTGATGAAAGAGAAATTGAGCAAGATTTTAAAGCTTTGATATTTTAGAGAGAAAAAGAGTCAACTCCAACATTGGATATACTTCAAGGTATGATTTCTTGGTACATCTATGATGTTATAATATTATTATATGCTAGAACTAATATAAATATGGATCTAATCCATCGGAGTTCACTTAAATTATGAAGAATCACCAAGAATACCAAAGAAGAGATTTTCTAGGATTTGCATCAATAGGTAAATTCTTCTACTCCAACCTTATTTATGACATATAAATGAGTGTATTTATGTTATTCGTGATATTGGGAGGTAGCTGAATGTGAATAATTATGAAATCCTAATTGAATATTGATGGTTGATGGTTAGGGAAAATAATGAATAGTAACTTGAAATATTAAATAGAGGTTGTTTAGTTATTTCAAACACTAATGGATTATTAAGTATTATAAATAAGATTATTAAGCATGGATGAACGTATTTGGTAGGAAAGTTGAACCCTAAATACCTATAATTAAGAGTAAAGGCCTAAATGGCTCTTGTTGGGTATTATTGAGCAACTCTTGACTCATATTGGATAAAATTGTGCAGGTTGTGATTGGTTGAAGACCTTCAATACTTGTGATAAAGTTTTCGGAGCATATTGAGATATGTTAAAATCTACTACTTCATGGAGTTTTTTCTCCAAACTACATACCATAAAATGATTTAGAACTTGAATTCTAATTATGAATCTTAGCTTGTGAGGATGAGTGGGTTGGAATTGTACCATTCCTTGTATTGTAAATGTTTAAATGTCATTGTCATGAATTTTTGTTAAAATTATGAAGTGTAATATATTTAAAATATCTTTGCATGTCGGAGTAGCACTTGTTGAACTAAAAGATAAACTCTCATTTTGTTAATTACTTTTAACATGGAATTGAAAAAAGTTTTTATTTAATTTTGGATCAGTTATAAACACAATTTTGATTTAAAGTAGATTTCTTTGAGGCTTTTAACCTATGAACTTATTTTAGAAAAAATTAAATATTTTGGGAGTTACTAGTGGAGACCATCAATATTGTTTCAGATTTTGAATTTGTTGCCATGGAACTACAAGTATCGTTATAGGAACACATTCCAAGGCGAAGCCGAGGTTTGTGGGATAAAGTCCCATAATTTGTGGACAAATTATTATTACTAAATGTAATAAGGTTAAGTCGACTCGTACAGTACTATGAAAATCCGCCCGAAAAGCAAGGTCAAATACGTGTGGCTAGATTGATCATTTAATGTTATTTTTATTGTGTCGGCATCGGTATAGTACTCCTGATAAAAGTAAAACATCACATGATTTTGGTTGAATTTAAATGCTAAAGAAAATGACTTTGGAATATGTTTTACATTATTATTCCATTTCCTTATTTAACTTATGAATTCATATAAATGCTTCCTTGTTATACTTTGCATATCTCCTTATCTTCTTTTTTTATCATGTCCCACTTTTTGAAAAAATAGTTAATGATTCATACTAGGCATGTGGAGCTAAGCCCTTTGGTCAAATTTCTATTTTTGTTTTCAGGCATCAGACCTGAGTAGCACGAGCCTCGCGGATAAGACAGCTAGCTCTATATATCCAACTTATACTTCTGGTGAGACTCCACTTTTGATATCATAGAGTAGCATTTACTTTATCCTCTTGAGTCACTCGGACCTGTCTTGATTGAATATTTTATTTCGTGTCATAGAGATTACATAAACAGTAGTAGTTTATTCCTTTGAGTTATAAGCTATGGTTACTTATATGACATGCATGAATAGATAATTACCTTTATGTCTTTTGTTTAATGAAAAAAGTTATTTAAAGGTTAAGTTTCATGCATGAATTTTATTGTTTAAAATGCTTATATTTTGAAAGGCTTCCCCATGCATATAAGAGAGAGTTTATATATAGGTTTGGTTCGCTGGAGTCGGGTAGTATACCGAGTGTCGATCACGTGAATCTTGGATCGTGATAGAATGAATAGTAAAAAGGATCGAATATATCCCTTTACTTTTATTTATTATTTAATTACGTCCCAGTTATACATTTTGATTATTTATACCATTATCATTAGGCAAATGGAACCAACACGTGGCGCACTTTGAATGAAAGACCCAACTCACCACTCAAAAAAAATGATACTCGATCCAAATGGGCTATATCTGACCCTTTTTCGTTTTTTATTCAATATTATGGTCCTCCTCTTCCTTGTACCATTGCAACCAGAGCTAAAGCACTCAAAGTATTCATCTTTCTAATTCTCTGCTTCTGTAATTTTTTTCTTCCTCACCTTTCTCTCCATAATATTTTTCTTCCTCATCAAATGGTAAAAGATTGTGAGCCAGAGATAAAGATGAATTCACTCCGACTTTGGGGAGCCACACTAACAGTAGAGATGCCAGTAGGATTTTCATATCCTTCAACAACAAAGCACTGCCTGAACTCAAAAACTCAACAAATACAAGAGAAAAAAAATATATTGCTGATTGTAAACAGAGTCGGGCCCAGGATTTGTGTATGACGGGGGTACTATTATCATTAGAGTGAATTACCCAAAATTTTATTAGCCAGTAAAAGAATACATATAAACTCTAGGATAGACCAGTAAATAAGCAGCATAATCCACTATATAATATAAACTTGCTAAGCAAAAAACTACAATAAAGTAAAAAGAGCTTATGCTTTGATTTCATCAGACTCCCCAATTGACCCGCAAACACAAACTTCAACTTCATCATACTCCCAAATTAACCTACGAACACAAATTTTAAAATAAGTATTCCAAAAAAATAATCTTGCATATCCTTGCGCACACATGAACTAAACTGGAATAAACTTTATAATGTAAAACAAGCTTAATGGCCTTAATAGCAATTCGCGACATACAAACAGTAATCTACTGTTGTCCCAAAAAAAGAACTAAAGAAGGCACAACTTAAATCAAAATACAAACTTCAATATTATAGAATATCTTTAATTGATACTAATATAACAAAAGTAGATCATCCACTTATACTTGAATCCGACGCGTTCTCATACTCTGAAAACGGTCAATAATAGTATCATTGCTTACATTTGTAAATACTTCTTTTTCAAAGTAACAAACTAAACAATCATTTAAAAATGCATTACCAATACTACTACGCAATGCATCTTTGATGTACTTCATGGATGAGAATGCTCTTTCTCCAATCACATTCATCACCCGTGCTTCCATGAACATAATCATTTTTGAATAAATAACAATATAAACAAAATGCGGCATCTTTCTACACATTATACTCCAACCATCTAGAATACGAATCTTTAAACCAACCCAGACTAAATTGATGCATTTTATTCCGAAATAAAGTTTTAGGCAACTTATGATCAACCGGTTGGCAAGGTCCATTTTGAATGTAGTGTCTTCTTATTTCATCTCGTATTCTAGGACTATATTTATCAATGGGTACTCTTTCTCCGGGATCAGGATTGAGTAATTTCTCATCAAACTCATCTATAAGATGGAAGAAATTGTTTCTAAGAGTAGAACTTGGTTGAGAAGAATTAAACTTCGTCAAAAATACGTCCATCTCAATTCATAAGAACAAGAACTTCCTACAGAAAATGAGTCCAATAAATTTAAGAGTCTATCAAGAATACAAACAAATACAATATAAATAGAGCAATCACACCACTTTTATCAAGAATAAAACAAATACTACAACTTATTGAATACTAATACTACAACTCTACAAAAGGACCATTTGATATCTTTACTAACATTTACTTGTAAATTCTAGCAATGTTGCATAATTTAATTATATTTTAATACTTGATATCTTCACTAACCTTTAAATATAGTGTTGGTTGCTAGCACGGTATAATTGAAATTAGTGCTTCTCAAAATACTTAATTGTATCAAGAATCATAAACTTAAACATAAATTGAAAAATATGGAGATAACCATTCTTAAAGAGAAGCCATTCTTAAACAAACATTCTTAAATAATTTGGAACGTCTGAAAAATAGAAAGAGAAGCCATTCTTAAAGTTAAATAGCAAAACATTAAGAGACCACTAAATTTCAGAGAAAATAGAACCTCAACCTAAATAAAATCATTTGAATAATAGATTTGGGATTTACCAAGAATGCCTTTACTGGAGATTCTTGAACCAAAATTTTTAAACCTAAATAAAATTATATAACATCCATCTCCAATTCTCCATGATCTTATAATTTATAAATAAAAAATAAGTTTCAAAGTAAGAGAAGCACTAATCAGAGATTTGATGCCTGCTACTTTTTCAAAGTAATTAGAGGAATTGAGATTGAGGAAGAAGGGTTCTCTCTTTTGAAGTGAGAAGTGACGGCATGAGGCTGAAGGATGAGTTAACTGGAAGCGAGCTTTGATTTTTTATTGAGAAAGAACCGAAGAAGTGAAGAACTGGAGAAGGGTTTAGTCTTTAGGGAATTGATGTTTGGGGCTTTTGATTGGGGTATTGATTATTATTTATAATTATTAAAAATTTAAAATATAATTGAATTAAGAAAAGGTGAAATAAAAAATTATAAATTAGTGAACGGTTGACTAGTGACTAATAAAATAATACTATTGTACTAGTATATAATTCCAGAAGTAAAAGAAAAAGAATTGTTGAAGGTGGGTTTCGAACCCGCGTCGTATGACAAGAAGCAAAGTTTATGCTCAGAGGCAGACCATTGTTCCAGGCGGAATTTCATTAATGAGGGGGCCAAAACTAATATATAAGGGGTCCCCAAAGTATACACAGCTATACATAAAATATATATATAGGGTTTTTGCCGAAATTAACGGATTCACGCGACCCCTCAAAGACTGGTCTAGGTCCGCCTCTGATTGTAAATATCAACTTAAGCCTACTAAAGCTGAATCCAACTTCACCACCAGATGCATAATACTAAAACCATGTAAGCATATTTCCACTCCTACTTTTGAAAAGTACAAAGACCGACATGCCTCTTAATCAATATCAAACCAATTCGCCATTCACATAAAACCTGATTAAAAGAAACGATTTATTTCTGAGTCTTGAATCACCTCAACTCAAAAGTTAAGTAAAAGTGAGGCAAGAACTTATGGCCAAATAAAGAATTACCTACAATTTCAAAATTAGAATTCTTTTGAATTGTAACGTGGGTGAAGGGAGTGTTGCGCTTGTCGATGTTGGGCGGTAAAGTGGTAGCGTGAAAATGACAAAGAAGGGGTTGTCAGGGAGGGCGGAGGGTCGGACGGGTTTTGGATCGGGTATGGGTTTGTTTAAGTGGTTGTACCACGCGTTCATTCCGTCAAGTATAATGAGAAATAGGATTAAACAATAGACGGATGTAGAGGGTATATCATATTCTTTTCCGAATTGAATACAATTTTGCCTTTGAATTGTTTTTTACGTGTTCAACTACATATTTATTTTTGTTAATTGATTGATCATTAATATGTGTTGTTAAACAATGTCACACCTAACATATGTGAAGAATTAATACGGAAAGTTTAAAGATGAATTTAGGAATAACAAAGTCTTGGCGTGATCATAATGAGCGGTAATTGTCAGATCTAAACTCTTAAACCGGATTATATTTACAGCGACTACTTATTTTTCAGGATTAGAGTTGAGCGTGATCAATTGTCAGAACCGTATTTTCAGTTATGAGTAATTCTATTTGTAGCATGATGAAGCCATTAATGGAATTTTGACATAAGGGATCAAGTTATTTTTCAGAAATGACCACAATCAATTGCAGGATTCACTCCCCCAACCCTGTCTTTTCTTTTTCCGCAGACAAAAAGTAATTTTCAGGTGTACTTAGTACAACAAAAATAACTTTTTTCAATTGCGAACAAGTTAAATCAATTATATGAATTCATAGTGTCCCTGAGCGTGTAAATTCATTCAGCCCAAGAAGTTTGAAATACATTTGATACTAAAGTAAAAATGAGAGGCTAAGTTGTTCATGAATAAAAGTAAAAGACAATAGAAACCAAAAATCAAAATTGTTATGCAACATTAATGTGAAAACTCTTGGGATTACTACCAGCCTTTGGTATATTAATGTACAAGACACCATCTTTAACCTCAGCCTTAATCTTGTCAAAGTCAACATTCTCAGGCAATGCAATTCTTGTACTATACTTTCCATAGCTCTTAACAGACCATTCATCCTCACTATTCTTCTTGGCCACTTTCTCAGCTTTCACAACCAACATTTTCTCTTGCACCCAAACCTTCACATCCTCTTTGGTCATGCCTGGCATATCAAATCGCATTTTGTATTCTCCTTCAATTTCCTTTCTCCCATGGTGTCCTTCCTCTTCAGTACCCAGCATCTTCTTCTGCAACCCAATTCCCATTTAAAGTAAATGGGTCTGTCCATGTAATATGGTCAAATTTTCATGACATTTGCCATGACATAATATCCATTATAACAAATTTGTGGTCCATGATATTTGTCATGACACAATATTCATTATAACAAATTTGTGGATCATGACATTTGCCATGACATAATATCCATTATTAGGCCAAGGATTTCTTGCTATAAATAGAGGAGTTTCTTCTTATTTGAAAACACATCAATTCAAGAGCTTTTCACTCTTGTCTTTCTTTCTCCTCCTTTATTTCACTATAGAGTATTTTGTAAGAGAGTGAGTGTTGGGAAACACCTGTGTGAACTCTTTCTTTGGAGTGATCTTGTGAGGTTATTCCCTTGGGATATTTGGGATTAATTAGAGTATTTACTCTAATTTTGTATTCTCTTTTGTACTCTTGTTGGTATAGTGAAATTGCTCCTCTCCACTTGTGGACGTAGGTCACCTTGATCGAACCACGTTAATTTGTGTCTTCTTTATATTCTTTAATTGCCGTTATTATCACCTTCCATTATTTTTTTGTTATTGTCATTATACCGTTGTTTGGCTAAATTCCGTCCTACCCGGATTCCCGATCCAAATAGTCCTATCATTTGCTGCACTGTCTTTGCTGTTTAGAACCTATCCCACAACCCTGTCACAAATATTCAAGAAAGGTCAAGAACAAACTATTCAGATAATAAATTTGAGAAAGGTACGTAATGTATGCCATTTTGGTACATGTTTAGCTAGAGCCCGATACAAGATTTGAATGAGTTTGAAATTTTACCTCATCCAATTTAATTTATTCCATTCAAAATTTATTATTTATATTTGTTTAATACATTTTTTAGCACACATACAGGATAGGAGCAAAAATCTAGTGGCTTATATAAGCTAAATCCGCTCCTGTATTCAAGGTAACTAAATGTACGAATGTTAGGAAAAATTGCTCAAAAATGAAAAGAGTATGTTAAATTGAACCCATATTATTTTAATAACTTAACCAATTCACCAAGTTTAGACGGATTGAATTTGTGATTCGGTTACTTATTTGACCCAACGGCTTGAGACCGAGATGACCTATCAAACTATTGGGCTTGCCAAAATAGTACAACTCAGTAAGTCAAAATGCAATCCCACCTTAGACATACAAAATCAACATTGGGAATGTAAATTTTTGGAAGAACTTATGCTCATAATTTAATGTTTATCCGAAAAATCGGATAACGTTAAATTTAGATATGATTCTAAGGGTATGCGAATTCCTTTGATACAAAATGACAATACAGGTATTTTTGCTATAAAATGGGAATGATGGACGGGAAGACTGAAATGAATTAGAAAAACAAGCACAATGAAATCTTAATGTATCTTGGAGGACTTGCCTCTATTGCAGTATATCCCCCTTTTTATAGTAGAGGATCACTGCTTTATTTATAATAACATAATAAAATAATGCATATAGTGGAGGACCCATGATGGTTTGTCTCTTCCTTGATTCTCGCCAAGATTCTCTCCCTCGGTGCGGTTGTAACGGCTCTTGTCTACGAGCTTGTCACTGGCTCGAGCTCAATGTTAGATCGAACCCCCAGTCTTGGTTCGAGGTCGGTTCTGCCTTAGGCATCGATATTTGGGGCTTGTATCGATCGGTGTTGCCCCGTAGTCCGATTCGGACACGGGCTCGATAACGATATCGAGTTTTGCCGTTTATAGCGCGAAGCTCGACGTCCCTACTTCGGAATTCGACTGAGCTTGTCATGTGAATACCCTTCAATTGAAACGTCATTGTCTCGATTGGTCTTTATGACTGAGAATCGATTTTGACCGTACACAGATAGTCCCCTCATTTCTCGGAAAGGATGTGGCGAGGAACTATATGATTTTTCTGCGGCTCAATCAAATTTATGTTGACATTTATATCGAACCCGATCTTGACGTATGTGATAGCTGTCCCATCGACTCGGTTTTACCGAAGTATTTAATGTGTGTCAGACGGTGGTTGGCCACCGCTGATACCGAACTATCATACCTTAATCTATAAATAGTCTTTCCATACAACCTTTACCACTTTTGCGCCTTCTCTTCTTCCAAACTTTCTTATTTATCCTCTCCATTTCGCTGCTACGGGGCCGCCCATACCAGAATTTTGGTGCTGTCTATTTCTTCACCTTTCTTTGCACTCTTTCCTTTCATATCAATGACGAAAACTTCCAAAACCGTACCTCAGAAGGAAAAAGCTTCTTCCTCATGGCCGTCTGATAATAAGGCACCGGTGGAGCCGTCAATTCATGACTATGTTCCTGGCCCGTGCACTTTGAAGATCGATTTTAAGGTGGACAATCCTTCCTCCGTTCCGGGTCGATGTGAACATGTATCGATGTATACGTGCTCTATAACGGAGGATCACCTCGAGGCCGTCTGAAAAGACTGCAACTGGGGTTCCGAGGTCGTGTTGCAAATTCCATCTTTCGATGAGAGTGTTACCACTTACGTGGAGGGGTTTTTAAGTGTTTATACTTATTCCTTCACACTGTGACCCGTCGACCCGGTGATTATTGATTTCTGCAAAAGGTATCAAGTCACCCTTGGCCAAATTCATCCCTCTCTATGGCGTATAGTGATCTTGTTGCGTTTTTTCTCTATCAAAGCCGGGGGGGTGGATTTTTCTCTGAACCACCTCATATGACTGTATCGGCCTCAGATCTTTCGAGGACTAATCAGACTTCATCGCCGGGCATCGAAGGTTTTGATGTCGAGCATCGATGAAGACAAGGATCGAGGTTGGATGAGTCGTTATATTCGAGTGAGGACCCATGATCTCATTCCGGAGGAGAAGATGTCGTTCCCTGAAGAATGGAATTTTGACCGTAAGTGATTTTTGTTCACTTTTCATGTCCTTTTTCGATTTTTTCTGATGTCCTTCCCTGATGTTCAGCTGCCCCTTGGATGCCACAAGCGGTGCCTGACCTCGAGGACTGGGTTCGGAAGTTAGCCTCGACCTCCTCTTACGCCGAGCGCGCTTGGCTTGATTTGGAAAAAGGCAGATAGGAGGCCAAGAACCATGGTGAGGTTTGCTTCTTGTTTCCTTCGAAGTATTCTTTGCATTCTATTCGTTACCAATATCCTTTTGTGCAGGCCTAACCAGGGATGCCGCTTTGAGGCCTTCAAGCGGTGAAGAAGGAAACAAGTCTCAAGTCCCTAAACAGGGGGAAGATAAGAAGCGAAGAGCTTCCTCTCGGTCAGAGGACCCCAAGACTAAAACTCAAAGGGTGAGGAGAAAAGTAATTGCCCTTTCGATTGACTCGGTCCAATGACTGAAAGAAGAAGAAGAAGAAGAAGAAAATAGCTCCTCGGCTTTGGTAGTCCGATCTACGGAGGCCATCGATGTTGCCAGAGCTCCCGAGCCGATGGCGGCTGTGACTGTCGGGGTTGTTTCCGAAGACCTGAGTCTCGACTGGAGTACTTCGAGTGATTTGCTTGGGGCTATGACAATGAGTCATTCGCCTTCTCTTCTATCTTTTTCTGAGGAGGCGTTGAAGGAAGCTCGAGAGTTGAAGGCTCCCGATATCGGTGAAGGCACTGGTGCAGATGATCCTTTTAGGGATTGTTTTACTGGAGTCGACGATGGTTCCGATATTGGTGACACTTCTATTTTATTAGAGGAGGCTCAGCGTTTCATTACTCGGGTAATGATTCTTCCATACTTGGTTTCTTTGTTCTTTTCCATACTTGACTCGGTTTCTTACTATACAGGCCATTAGTAGGTTTCGAGTCGATCTTAGCCAGTGTGAGGCTGAGCTCCGGAAGGTCTCGGGTGACAGAGATGCCCTGCGGCTTCTTTGCATCCAAAAGGACGAGGCTATAAAGGACCTCCAAGCGGATTTGGCTAAGGTCCATGAAAAAGGGGTTGAGCTTGATAAGCAGCTGAGCCTCGTTCTATTAAAGTATGGGTATGACTCAACCGTGGAAGTTAACCCTTCGTTTTCTTAGTTGCAGCAAAAGATTGAAAAGATTGGGTTATTTCGAGAAGAAGTCGATCAAATCCGAGCTGAATGCAATTGGTGGAAGGAGACCCTCGACCGCCTGGCAGCGGAAAAAGAAACCATCTTAACAAAATTATTATCGAACGACGTTCAACTTCGAAGTGCCAAGCAAAAGGGGTCGGTTCAAGCTAAGAAGATCGAGGATCTTGAAACACGACTTGCTGAGGCTAAGGCGGAGGTTAAGTCGTCTAAAGTCTTGGCGGATAAGTCCATTGCTGTATATCGGGCTAATGCTGAGGCTGCTCAGATGGAGGCCCTGGAAGCGGCGAAGACCGCCGATACTCGAGCTCATTGGGTTGCCGAACTTGCCAAGTATAGGTCTCGGAGGGAGACCCTCGAGGAGATACACGCTCGAGGTTCGACCTTACCGAAGATGTAAAAAAGGCAAAAGAGATCGAAGCGGAAGCTGAAGCCTTGGCTTCTGATGATGAATGATGATGATGGTAGTAAAAGCGGATCCGAGGACGGGGAAGAGCTCGACCAGGAAGCTTAATTTCTAATTCTTCATGTTTGCAATTTAATCACGTAGGCAATTTTTGTATATATATGTATAATGAGGTCGACTTGTTTTTGTTTTGTGAAGACTTTTAATCGAATATTGACCTTGTAGTCTCTCTGATCGACCAGATTTGTAGCCCCTGGGTTTGCTTGTTGAGTCGATGATTCAAACATTGAAGGAACATAATCCGTATGTGTAATGTACTGGTTGAGTTAATGTAAACTCAGAGTAAAGGTAGCTTATTAGCCGTTGAGTGAATGTTTTGAACTTGAAATATTGTAGCCCGTAGGCGTAATGGTCGAGTGAGTGCTTGCTAGAACTCGAAATAACAGTAGCCCATAGGCTTAATAGTCAAGTGAATGTTTCGAACTCGAGATAATGTGGCCCGTAGGCGCAATGGTCGAGTGAGTGTTTGCTCGAACTCAAAATAAAGGTAGCCCGTAGGCTTAGTCGAGTGAATGATTCAAACTTGAAGTAATATAAGTAGCCCGTAGGCTTAATATTCGAGTGATTATTTCGAACTCGGAATGCAAGTATCCCGTAGGCTTAATGGTCGAGTGAGTGCTTGCTCGAACTCGGAATAACAGTAGCCCGTAGGCTCAATAGTCGAGTGAATGTTTCGAACTCGGAATGTCGTAGCCTGTAGGCGTAATGATCGAGTGAATGTTTCGAACTCGAGATAATGTGGCCCGTAGGCGCAATGGTCGAGTGAGTGTTTGCTTGAACTCGAAATAAAGGTAGCCCGTAGGCTTAGTCGAGTGAATGATTCGAACTCGAAGTAATGTAAGTAGCCCGTAGGATTAATATTCGAGTGATTATTTCGAACTCGGAATGAAAGTAGCCCGTAGGCTTAATGGTCGAGTGAGTGCTTGCTCGAACTCAGAATAACAGTAGCCCGAAGGCTTAATAGTCGAGTGAATGTTTCGAACTCGGAATGTCGTATCCCGTAGGCGTAATGGTCGAGTGAATGTTTCGAACTTGAGATAATGTGGCCCGTAGGCGCAATGGTCGAGTGAGTGTTTGCTCGAACTCGAAATAAAGGTAGCCCGTAGGCTTAGTTGAGTGAATGATTCGAACTCGAAGTAATGTAAGTAGCCTGTAGGCTTAATATTCGAGTGATTATTTTGAACTCAGAATGAAAGTAGCCCGTAGGCTTAATTCTGGTTGCACAATAAATCTCAAGTCATTTCACATGTGTTTATGTTTGGGCCAATCTATATGAGCATGGTTCATTTTGACCATTTGGCTCTTACAATTTTTCCTGTTGGAACCCTATTGTTGTGAGATGACTTTCTTGCATCTAAACTCGATGTATTTAAGGGCCCTGATGCCCCCCTCGGTATTCGAGGTCGGTTGGAAAGAGGCCTCGGATATTGTCAAAAGTGCAGCACGATCGATGGTTACCTCATTAAAAACCTTGCTGAAAAACCCATTTGGGAGAAAACCGGTCTGAGGGAAAAAGAGTGCAACGCGTGCTTTTAAGCGAAAGATCTTCTTCAGCTCTTGTTCGGACTTCTGTATGGGTCAGTTAGATGAATATGGAAAGGTCGTACCTTAGCAGTAGTACCGTTTTAGATGTGATACATTCCAACTGCTTGACAGCTGTTTGCCGTTTATGATGCCGAGCCTGTATGATCCTTTTCCAACGTTCTCGAGCACCTGGTATGGTCCTTCCCAATTTTGTCCTAATTTTCCTTTGTTTGGATTCCGAGTATCGATGGTGACTTTTCTTAACACTAAGTCCCCGGTCTTAAAATGGCGAAGTTTAGTTCTTCGATTATAATACCTTTCGATTCGTTGCTTTTGGGCGGCCAATCAGATGAGGGCAGCTTCTCGTCCTTCGTCCAATAATTCAAGGATGGTGTTCATAGCCTCGTTATTTGATTCTTCGTCATGAATCAAAATCTGGGACTAGGTGCACCGACTTCGACTGGTATTAATGCTTCGGAACAATATACTAAGGAGAATGGGGTCGCCCCCGTACTGGATTTTGACGTTGTTCGGTATGCCCAACGGACTTCGGGCAGGATTTCTCTCCATTTTCCCTTCGCGTCGTTCAATCTCTTCTTCAGGTTTTGAAGAGTAGTCTTGTTCGT
>AWOL01S0002351.1:160593-182126 GCA_000715115.1 Nicotiana otophora
CACACTATTTCGGCGGGTATCCCGAATCGGCATATGATATGATCCCAAATAAAGTCTATAACTTCTTTCTCTCTTATTTTCTCGAACGCCTGCGCTTCAACCCATTTAGAAAAATAGTCAGTCATAAATAAAATAAATTTGGCTTTACCTGGGGTCGATGGCAGAGGGTCGACGATGTTCATTCCTCATTTCATGAATGGCCATGGGGATAGGACCGAGTAAAGTTTCTCTCCGAGTTGATGGATCATTGGCGCAAACCTTTGACATTTGTCATATTTACGAACAAATGCTTTCGCATCCTTGCCCATATCGATCCAATAATACCCCGATCTGATCACTTTTCGAACTAATGTGTCGGCACCAGAGTGATTGCCACAAGTGCCCTCGTGTACTTCCCGTAGGATGTAATTGGTATCTCCCGGACCCACGTATATCGCCATCGGTCCATTGAATATTCTTCGATATAGTGTTCCATCCGTAGCCAACGTGAATCGAGCAGCTTTAGTCCGTAGGGCCCTGGAATCTTTAGGGTCTGAAGGGAGCTTTCCGTTTCTTAAGTATTCAATATAGTTGTTTCTCCAATCCCAATTTAAGTTAGTGGAATTTATTTCGGCATGCCCATCTTCGATTACCGATCTTGAAAGTTGAACGACAGTCCCCGAGCTCAAATCATCTACCTCAACCGATGATCCCAAATTTGCAAGAGCATCGGCCTCATTATTCCGTTCTCATGGAACATGCCATAGGGTCCATTGTTTGAAATGGTGTAAAGTGATAAGCAGTTTGTCCAAATACCTTTGCATCCTACCTTCTCGGACTTCGAAGGTTTTGTTTACTTGACTCACCACCAGCAAAGAGTCACAATGCGCCTCAATGACTTCGACTCCCAAGTTTCTAGCTAGTTCGAGACCTGCAATCATGGCTTCATACTCGGCCTCATTGTTAGTTAATCTGATAGTTTTAATAGCTTGTCTAATAATGTTACCCGTGGGGGGTTTCAAAACTATGCCTAACCCGGACCCCTTTAAATTCGAAGCACCGTCCGTAAAGAGGATCCATACCCCGAACGATATACCTGATTTCAAAAGGAGTTCCTTTTCAACTTCGGGTATGAGGGTTGGCGTGAAGTCGGCCACGATGTCTGCCAAAATTTGAGACTTGATGGACGTACGGGGTTGATGTTCGATATTGTACCCACTGAGTTTGATGGCCCATTTGGCCAATCGGCCTGATAGTTAGGGCCTATGTAAAATATTACGGAGTGGGCAGGTGGTTAATACGCTTATGGGGTGACATTGAAAGTACGACCTTAACTTTCTAGACGCGCTTACCAGCGCAAGTGCCAATATTTCTAAGTGCGGATACCTAGTTTTCGCTTCTCCTAAGGTCTGACTTACGTAATAAACGAGAAATTGCATACTTTGATCTTCTCGAACTAGGACACTGCTTACGGCGACTTCCGATACCGCCAAGTACAAGTATAGTTTTTCGTCGATTTTTGGAGTGTGAAGCAGTGGTGGGCTCGATAGATATCATTTCAAATCCTCTAACGCTTGTTGGCATTCCGGTGTCCAGGCGAAGTCATTTTTCTTTTTGAGTAGGGAAAAAATTTATGACTTCGATCTGATGATCTTGAAATGAACCGGCCTAAGGCTGCAATTCTTCCAGTTAAACTTTGTACAGCTTTCACGTTGTCCACGATGGTGATGTCTTCGATGGCCTTGATTTTGTTGGGGTTGATCTCAATCCCCTGATTTGACACCATGAAGCCGAGGAACTTTCCCGAACCGACCCCGAAAGCATATTTTTCGGGGTTGAGCTTCATGTTGTATTTCCTCAGAATCTCGAACGTTTCCTGCAAATGGGCCAAATGGTCCTCTGCGTGCAGGGACTTAACTAGCATGTCATCAATATAGACTTTAATTGTTTTACCTATTTGTTCTTCGAACATTCTGTTTACTAGGCGTTGATAAGTAGCTCCTGTATTTTTTAGCCCAAAAGGCATTACGTTGTAACAATATGTTCCATGTCGGATCACAAATGAAGTCTTTTCCCGGTCGTCCGGGTTTATCTGAATTTGATTATACCTGGAATAGGCGTTGAGAAAGGTGAGGATCTCGTGGACGGCCGTGGCATCGATCATGCGATCGATGTTGGGCAGCAAAGGAATCTTTGGGGCATGCTTTGTTCAAATCCTTATAGTCCACACACATTCTAAGTTTGTTTCCTTTTTTAGGTACTACAACCGCATTGGCTAACCATTCGGGGTATTTTACCTCCCGAATGGACCCTATCTTGAGAAGTTTGGTTACCTCGTCCTTTATGAATGCGTGCTTTTCCTCAGACTGGGGCCTTCTTTTTTGCTTCACCAGTCTGAACCTAGGGTTCAAGATTAGCTGGTGCGTCGTTATGTCCGGCGTAATCCCTGTTATATCTAAATGGGACCAGGAAAAACAGTCGATGTTATTGATGAGAAATTGAATGCGTTTCTTCCTGAGTTCGGGGCTCAAACCTGTTCCCAGGTATACCTTTCGTTCGGGCCAGTGTTCGATCAGTATTATTTGCTCCAGTTCCTCAATTGTTGATTTGGTGGAATCGAAATCATCGGGGATTACGAAGGATTGAGGGATCCATCGGTCATCATCATCTTCTTCAATGTTCTGCTTACCTGGCTGGGTCGAAGCCGATGTCTGTAATTGCTATTTGGCACTCTGCTCTCTGATTGTGTCTCCTTCTGAACCTCATCCTTTTATCGGTGAAGACGAGGATATTGATTTTGCTTCTTCGACGGAGAACATTTCCTTTGCGGCCGGTTGTTCTGCGTACAATATTTTGACACCTCTCGATATTAGGAATTTGAGGACCTGGTGTAGGGTCGAGGGTACGGCTCTCATGCTGTGGATCCACGGCCTTCCGAAAAGGGCATTATATCTCATATCACCTTCGATCACGTGAAACTTTGTTTCCTGGATGGTTCCGTCCACGTTTATTGGTAGGGTAATCTCGCCTTTGGTGGTTTCACATGCTATATTGAATCCGTTTAGAACCAGAGTTGCGGGTACGACCTGATCTTGCAGGCCGAGCTGTTCTACGACCCTCAATCTGAGATATTGGCCGAGCTACCTAGATCAATTAACACACGCTTAATCTTAGTTTTATTCATGAGTAAGGACATTACCAGTGCATCATTATGGGGTTGGATGATTCCCTATGCATCTTCATCACTGAAGGACAAAGTCCCTATGGGTGTATAATCCTAAGTTCGAGATCGCTTTTCCCTCACAATCGATGTTTTAGTGCATTTCAGCATCGGTCCCTGAGGGGCATCGACGCCACCGATGATCATGTGTATGACGTGTTGCGGTTCTTCTGGCTCATTTTGCTTGCCGAATTCCTAGTTCCTAAAATGGTTCTCCCCCCTATCACTCAGAAATTCCCGAAGGTGTCCTTTGTTAAATAAGCGGGCCACTTCCTCTCTTAGTTGCCTGCAATCTTCCGTTCTGTGGCCATGGGTGCCATGATATTCGCACATTTGATTAGGATTCCTTTAGGCAGGATCGGTCTGCATGGTTCGAGGCCATCTGGTGTCTTTGATACGTCCGATGGCCGATACGATGGCGGATGTACCAATGTTGAAGTTATACTCTAATAATCGAGGGACTTCTATAGGATCGGTATATTTATCAAAGCCGCTCTTGCTCATAAGTTCCTGAGAATTTTATCCCTGATCAGTCCTTTGGTTGTTCCGAACTGCATCACGTGCTGAACCGTTGTTCATCCGATCTGTGTCATACAGTTGGTATCAGTCTCTGTTCGACCTTTGTTCTCTGTTGATCTCCTTCTGATTTTCAGTGGTTGTGTGGTTCTGACGTACGGGCCCATACGGAGCTCCCAATTGATCATCTTCAACCCTGATTTGTGATTGGTACCGGATGTGTACATCTGCCCAAGTTATTGCTGGGTACTCAATCAAATTTTGTTTCAGCCAACATGATGCTGTCGAACTTAGCCCGTTCAATCCTTGGGTGAAACTTGTACGGCCCAATCGTCTGTGACCGGTGGCAAGTCTATACGTTCCATTTGAAATCGGGATACGAATTCCCTCAGCATTTCGTTACCCTTTTGTTTTACTTTGAAGAGATCTGATTTCCTTGTTGCAACCTTTATGGCACCAGCATGTGCTTTTACGAACAAATCTGCTAACATGGCAAAAGAATCAATGGAATTTGGTGGTAAGTTGTGATACGAGATCATTGCTCCCTTTGCGAGGGTCTCTTCGAACATTTTCAACAACACGGATTCGATCTCATCATCCTCCAAATCGTTGCCTTTGATGGCACATGTGTAGGAGGTGACATGTTCGTTGGGATCGATCGTACCATTATATTTGGGAATTTTGGGCATACGGAATTTTTTGGGGATTGGTTTTGGAGCCACGCTCGAGGGAAAAGGCTTTTGTATGAATTGTTTTGAATCGAGCCCTTTTATCATTGGCGGAGCCCCCGGGATTTGATCGACCCTAGCGTTATACGTTTCTACTTTTTTGTCATTGGCTTCGACTCGTTTTGTGAGTTCCTCGAGCAATTTAGCAATTTCAGGAGAGGTCCCCAATTCCTGCTCGTTTGATTTCACTACGGCAGACTCTGTTCTGGGGGTGACTTCTCGAAGAAGCGGATTGGAGTTCGGCCCGCTTTGCATATGAGTTCGGCTCTGCAACTGAGTTATCGCTGTTTGTTGGGCTTGTAACATTTCAAAAATCATATGCAGGCTGACCCCGATTTCTCCCGTGTTGTAGGTGTCTCGGGCTATGGGTCGAGCACCGCCCTGAACACTTCTTTCCGGTTTAGAACGTTGATTCGCTTCTAGAGCTATTTGTGAATTGATATCCAATGGTGCTTCGGCTCGAATTTTGGGTTCTTCGATTCGAGCCTCGTTGCCGTCGTCAGGCAGCCTTCCGGCCCTGGCCGCCAAGTTGTTGTTTTCATCTTGAAGGTCGGCTTCGATGTCGATAGGTAGAGCCATTTTGAAGTTGTAAGCTAGAGTGTACTGTAAATTTATATCAAACAATCATTGTTACCCTTGACAAGGTGGGTTGCTCTGATGGTAAGCACCCTCCACTTCCAACCAAGAGGTTGTGAGTTCGAGTCACCCCAAGAGCAAGGTGGGGAGTTCTTGGAGGGAAGGATGCCGAGGGTCATTTGGAAACAGCCTCTCTACCCCAGGGTAGGGGTAAGGTCTGCGTACACACTACCCTCCCCAGACCCCACTAGTGGGATTATACTGGGTTGTTGTTGTTGTTGTTGTAATCACTGTTACCCTTAGCCCTACGGTGGGCGCCAAACTGTTTATCTGAAAAATCAGATAACGTTAAATTTAGATATGGTTCTAAGGGTATGCGAATTCCTTTGATACAAAATGACAATACATGTATTTTTGCTATAAAATGGGAATGATGGACGAGAAGACTGAAATGAGTTAGAAAAACAAGCACAATAAAATCTTAATGTATCTTGGAGGACTTGCCTCTATTGTAGTCTATCCTTTTTTTTATAGTAGAGGATCACTTCTTTATATATAACAACATAATAAAATAATACATATAGTGGAGGACCCATAATGGTTTGTCTCTTCCTTAATTCTCTCCAAGATTCTCTCCCTCGGTGTGATTGTAACGGCTCTTGTCTGCGAGCTTGGCACTGGCTCGAGCTCGGTGTTAGATCAAACCCCCAGTCTTGGTTTGAGGTCAGTTCTGCCTTGGGCATCGATATTCGGGGCTTGTATCGATCGGTGTTGCCCCGAAGTCCGATTTGGATACGGGCTCAATAATGATATCGAGTTTTGCCGTTTATAGCGCGAAGCTCGACGTCCCTACTTCGAAATTCGTCCGAGATTATCATGTGGATATCCTTCGATTGAAACGTCATTGTCTCGACCGGTCTTTATGACTGAGAATCGGTTTTGACCGTAGACATTTAAGACAAATACAACTTCCATATTTTTCTTGGAAAAAGAGGATGTTGTGTCATGTTAAGATATGTCATTTCACTCATTATAACACAAGCAAATTTTAAACAAGTTAAGTTATAACTCATTTTTTAATTTTACTTGTTTTGACGTGTCCAAATTTGACTCAAGTCGCGGATATGCAACCTCTATCCATCATCAAGCACTTTGACATCGTGCACAAAACAAAACACAAAAAACACACAGTAGATAATAATTAAAAATGTATATATGTACAAAAGGGAATGTTTTAAATCTTACCAACAGGGGCCAATTGGGGTGATCTCTTTCTGGGTTATTGGTGATTGTTCTGTCTTTGCAAGTTTTCAAGATTGTGTCTTTCATCAACTGACATGGCCTTCACTTTGTTATTTCCAACTCTACTAGATATTGGAACAGAGTAGTATGAAAGTTCTAGATTGTTGACTGAAAATGGAAAAGGTTGAGAAATTGAAAATCTTGATAAGCAGTGAGCCATGTTGTTGTTATCTTTGAAACTTTAGTTGCAAATTGTATATGGGTAAAATCGAATTCAGGATTTGACCGAGCATCTAATACGATAATTTGGGATCGAGAGATGGTGATAAAATCCCGAAGATCGGTTCCTGCCTTACCGAATTAGCCATCGGAACCACCAGACTTGCCCTCGAGCTTATCGAGGTCATCACCGGTCCCGGTCATAACGGTATCAAGGAATATATTGCCAGCTTATCCGACAAGGGTCCAAAATACCCGTAACTAACCGGGCATTACGGCGGAAATCACAGAACACACCAAAAAAGTGACCAACGATCAATAAATCAAGGACCTTTTTACCTTTTATGGAATAATAGAATAATACCTTAAAAGTAGGTTCCCCTAATATATAAAGGGGGCCTCACAATTCATGAAAGACATTGTAACATACACTCATAAGCAATACATTACCGTTATCCTCTAAATTCTTATTTCTTTGTTATCTTGGTGTAAATCAAAGTACATTCGACTCAAGGGTGGTCAGCTTTCCTAGGCCAAAATTACTCAATCCGTCTGGTTTACAGTTAATTTATCGTTATTTATTTCAATTGCACTCTAATTTATCGTTCAGAATCAAGTTAATCCGCATATCCTTTAAGCCACTAACAAATTTAATTGTTATCCAATTTTGAGGATAAACAGTTTTGCGCCCACCGTGGGGCAAAGAATAATAGCGGCAATTTGATACGAATCATCATAGCACACCCCATTTTACACTTGTTCTTTGAAGTGTTTCTGATTTTAGGTCAGGATCAAAATGTCAAACCCACAGTCTATCCCTCTAAACATAGACACAGAATTTGGCCACCATGGAAGGAACAATAATGCAGTGCTCGGTAACGAGGAAACATCGGTCGATCTTGGTAGAATCCGGGTGGTGGTTCCCATCAACGCCTGTTCGCATATGGTCATCGACACAAACCAGCCCACCGACCCTGAAAACAGCATGCGCATGAAAGTGCATTCGATTACCCAAAACACTCACAACAGTGAACATGATGGAATTAACCTACGCATGATTTTCGAAATACTACAGGCTCAATGGAGAGCGATAGATCAGATGCAGAACCAAGGTCGAACACTGAGCAGGAATGAACCCGAGCTCCACCGAGAAGCCATTCGCACAAACAAACCAATCTCAAAAAAAATGAGCGAGAGTGAATCGGGGACTAACCCCGAAATCCTGAAATTGCTAGAAGAATTGATGAAACAGATATAAACAGGGGAAAAGAAAATCAAAGTCAATGATAAAAAGGTGGAAACCTACAATTCCAGGGTCGACCAAATCCTAGGAGCACCCCCGATATTGAAGGGCCTGGATTCCAAGAAATTTATTCAAAGGCCATTTCCCCCGAGCGCGGTTCCAAAGTCGATCCCCAAAAAGTTTCGCATGCCTGAAATCCCTAAGTACAACGGAACGATCGACCCAAACGAGCATGTAACCTCTTATACATGCGCCTTCAAAGGGAATAACTTGGAAGATGATGAGATCGAGAGATAACGAGATGCTCAGAGAGTTCGTTTCTCTATTCCATATGCAACAGATGGATTTTACCCCGGTCACGGATGATTGGGCCGTTCAGGCTTTCACCCAAGGACTCGACATTTGAAGCTCATTGGCTTCACAGCAGTTAAAACAGAACTTGGTAGAATATCCAGCCATCACTTGGACTGACATCCATAATCGGTATCATTCAAAAATCAGGGTCGAGGATGACCGACTTGGGACCCCTTCCGGATCCGTACACCCCGTCAGGATCACCGACCGAGTCATGAGAGACACCGATCACGAACTTAGATCAAACCGGGATCGGTATCAACCGTACAATAGGGACCGGAGAAGTAGTGGATCCGGGCGAAACCCTATGAGAAATAAAAGAAGGAATGACCAAGGACAGAACAACCGAGGACTCATGGGAAAAAACAGCTTCGACAGGCCCATCTGGCCTAAAGAAGCACTGAGGCTATCAGAGTATAATTTTGGCATCGATGCCTCTGCTATCGTGTCCGCCATCGGACACATCAAAGATACCAAATGGCCTCGACCTTTGCAATCTGATCTAGCCCAAAGGGATCCTAACCTTATATGCAAATATCACGATACTCACGGTCACAGAACGGAAGACTGTCGACAATTAAGGGAAGAGGTAGCCTGGTTGTTCAACAACGAGCATCTCCGAGAATTCCTCAGTGATCGGGCCAAGAACCATTTCAGGAACAGAGACTCAAATAAACGAACCGAACCATAAGAACCTCAGCACGTCATAAATATGATCATCGGTGGGGTCGACATTCCCTAGGGACTGATGTTGAAGCGCACCAAATTTTCCACCACAAGAGAAAAATAGACTCGAGATTACCTACCGGAAGGGACCTTGTCATTCAATGACAAAGACACAGAGAGGATCACACAGCCCCACAATGATGCACTGGTAATATCGATACGCATAAATAAATATCAGATTAAACGTGTGTTGATTGATCCAGGTAGCTCGGCCAACATCATCAAATCGAGGGTCGTGGAATAACTTGGCCTACAAGGTCAGATCGTACCTACAGTCCAAATCCTAAACGAGTTCAATATGGCTTGTGAGACCAGTAAAGGGGAAATACCATTACCGGTAAACGTCATCGGAACCATTCAGGAAACCAAGTTCTATGTAATCGAATGGGACATGAGATACAATGCTTTGCTTGGAAGGCCATGGATTCACAACATGAGAGCAATACCCTCGACATTACACCAAGTGTTGAAATTCCCGACGCCCGAAGGAACCAAAATAGTGTACGGGGAACAATCGGCCACAAGGGAGATGTTCGTAGTCGATGAGGTGATCTCAACATCCACTCTCTTGGTATCTAAGGGTACGGATCCAGTGATCAAAAATGGGGCAAAATAGCAATCACTGATACCAACCTCGACAGAATTGGAGGAGCGGGGAATAGATGAAGGTGACGACTACGAAGTCCCCAGGTCTTCCATAACCCCCGATGATTCTGACTCTACAAAATCAATGGTCAAGGAACTGGAGCAAGTCATACTAAGTGAACACTTGCCCGATCGAAAGGTATACCTGGCCATGGGGTTAAACCCCGAGCTCAGGGAAAAACTCAATCAATTTCTTATAGCTAACAAAGATTGTTTTGCTTGGTCTCACCTCGATATGACAGGGATACCATCGGAAATAACCACTCACAAGCTAAGCTTGGATCCAAAGTTCCACCCGATCAAGCAGAAGAGGAGGCCCTAGTCCGAGGTCAACCATGCTTTCATCAAGGATGAGGTATCTGAACTCCTTAAAATAGGGTCCGTTTGGGAAGTTAAATACCCGAATTGGTTAGCAAACGTAGTGGTAGTTCCCAAGAAAGGGGATAAATTAAGAATGTGAATAGACTATAAGGATTTGAATAGATCATATCCCAAGGACTCCTTCCCATTGCCTAACATCGATCGCATGATCGATGCTACGGCCGACCACGAGATCCTCAATTTTCTCGATGCCTATTCCGGGTACAACCAAATACGGATGAACCCGCATGATCAAGAAAAACCTTTTTTATCACTAAATACGACACATACTGCTATAACGTAATGCCATTCCAGTTAAAAAATACCGGTACCACTTATCAACGCCTAGTAAACCAGATGTTCGAAGAACAAATAGGAAAATCAATGAAAGTTTACATTGACGATATGTTGGTTAAGTCCTTGCAAGCAGAGGACCATTTAAAACACTTGCAGGAAACCTTTAACATATTGAAAAAATACAACATGAAGCCGAACTCGGAGAAAATATGTGTTCGGAGTTGGATCAGGTAAATTCCTCGAATTTATGATATCCAACCGGGGAATCGAGATTAGACCCGATAAGATCAAAGCCATCGAAGATATCACGGTCATAGATAACGTAAAGGTCATGCAAAGGCTAACCGGGCGCATAGCCACTCTGGGGCGATTCATCTCGAGGTCCTCCGATAAAAGTCACCGATTCTTCTCATTATTGAAGAAAAAGAGTAACTTCTCATGGACATCGGAATGCCAACGGGCCTTGGAAGAGCTCAGGAAATATCTATCGAGCCCGTCGTTGCTCCAATCGCCGAAGATAGACGAACAACTATACCTATATTTGGCAGTCTTGGAGATAGCGATAAGTAGAGTCTTGGTCCGGGAAGAAAAAGGTATGCAATTCCCTAGTTACTGTGTTAGCAGAACTTTAGATGAGGCCGAAACTAGATACCCTCACCTAGAGAAATTAGCGCTTGCCTTGCTAAGCGCCTATAGGAAGGTGAAACCGTATTTTCAGTGCCGCCCCATACATGTTGTGACTACTTGCCCATTGAGAAATATAATGCATAAACCCGAACTCTCGGGATGGTTAGCCAGGTGGGCCGTTGAGGCAGCGGGTACGACATTGAATATCGGCCCCGAATCGCCATTAAATCCCAAATTCTGGAAGACTTTGTGGACGATTTTATGCTGGCGCTGGTACCCAAAGTCAAGAGAGAGTTATTATTAAACTCGAGGACTTCTTTAGGGATTTGGGCCCTCTTAACAGATGGGGCCTCGAACGCGAAGGGGTCCGGACTTGGAATCTTGTTAAAATCACCAAAAGGTAATATAGTTAGACAATCTATTAGAACTATAAGATTGATTAACAATGAGGCCGAATATGAGGCCATGATTGCAGGTCTCGAACTAGATAACAGTTTGGGGGCAGAGGTGATCGAAGCTAAGTGCGATTCACTCCTGTGGTAAAACAAGTTAATGGGACCTTCGAGGTAAGAGAAGAATGAATGCAGAGATATTTAGATAAATTACAGGTAACACTACACCAGTTCAAGGAATGGACTCTACAACACGTGCCTTGAGATCAAAACAACGAGCCTGATGCCCTCGCTAATTTGGGGTCATCGGTAGAAGACAATGAGCTCAATACAGGGGAAGTCGTACAACTAATGAAATCGGTAGTTGAAAAGGGCCATGCCGAAATAAACACAACGAGCCTAACATGGGATTGGAGAAACAAATACATAAAATATCTGAAAATCGGAAAATTGCCCTCGAACCCAAAGGAATCAAGGGCCCTACGTACGAAGGTAGCCTGATTTAGTTTGTCCGAGGATGGTACCTTAGTCAGAAGAATGTTCGATGAACCGATCAAAATATGTTTGGGACCAGGATATACCGAATACATTTTGAGGCAAATTCACGAAGGCACCCGCAGAAATCATTCAGGTACCGAAAAATAATCAGGGCCGATTACTACTGGGTTGACATGGAAAAAGAGGCGAAGGAATTCGTACGAAGATGTGATGAATGCAAAATATATGCTCCGATGATTCATCGAGCCGGAGAGCTTCTACATTCGGTCTTATCACCATGGCCATTCATGAAATGGGGGATGAACATCATTGGCCCGCTTTCATGAGCACCCGGTAAGGCCCAATTTATTTTATTTATGACTGACTAATTTTCTAAATGGGAGGAAGCCCAGTCATATGATAAGGTCATAGAGAAGGAGGTCATCAATTTTATCTGGGAACATATCATATGTCGGTTCGGAATACCGGCCGAAATCATGTGCGACAATGGGAAATAATTTATTGGCAGCAGAGTAAGCAAATTTCTCAAAGATCAAAAGATCAAAAGGATCTTATCAACTCTCTACCACCCTAGTGGAAACGGACAAGCAGATCCACCAATAAAACCATAATCCAAAACCTCAAAAAGAGGTTGATCGATGCCAAAGGAAAATGGAAGGAAATCCTGCCCGAAGTCCTGTGGGCATATCGTATGACTTCGAAATATAGTATCGAGGCCACCCCATTCTCACTAGTTTACGGCACTGAAGCTATGATACATGTCAAAGTTGGAGAACCGAGTCTCAGGTTCTGATATGTTGTCGAAGAAACAAATAACGAGACTATGAATACAAGTTTGGAGCTACTAGACGAGAGACGTGATGCCGCCCTCATTCCAATGGTGGCCCAGAAATAATGAATCGAGAGATATTACAATCGAAGAGCCAACCTTCGACACTTCAATGTCGGGGACTTGGTATTGAGGAAGGTCACGTTAAACACTCGAAATCCGAATGAAGAAAAACTGTGAAGGCCTGTATTAGATTATTGAGATTGCCGAAAAAGGGTCGTACAAACTCAGAACAATGAACATTGGACAATTACCGAATAACTGGAACATAATACACTTAAAGCGATATTATTGCTAAGGTACAACCCCGACCATCTTATTTTACTAAGCTACATTTTTAACTAACACTTGCAGGTACCTAATACATTTCTTTAGGCCTGAAAGCACGTGTTGCACTCTTTTTTCCCTTGATCCGATTTTGTCCCAAATGGATTTTTCGGCAAGGTTTTTAACGAGGCAACAATGAAATTGTGCTAACTTAGAATCGAAGTCAACAGTATTCGAGTCTTATCTACGACAAACCATAATCCGAGGGGAATGGTTTTTGGTTCTTGTGCTCGAACAATCTAGGCTCGCTCAATAATAAGCTTTTCTGTAGAGGCCAAATGGTCGATTGAACCGTGCCCATATAGATCACCCGAGCCCGAACACAAAATACAAGTTTAACTTTGTATACTACATACAAAATTGAAAGGAAGTCAATGCGTTTTGAATAAAAATTCATGTCCTCTCAAAGATTGTTTTGTTTGGTTCCCCGAAGACATCAAGACCAAGAGCCACTTCACTCGGGGACTGCCACTTAAGCATTGCCTAAATTAAAAGGCTAAGGCTGTTCCGGATTAACAATACTCGAGGGAATGAAGCTTATTTAGCATTGCCTAATTAAAAGGCTAAGGTCATTCCGGGTTAACAAAACTCGAGGGCACGAAGCTTATTTGGTATTGCCCGAATTAAAAGGCTATGTCCATTCCGGGTTAACGAAACCCGAGAGCACAAAGCTTATTTGGCATTGCTCGAATTAAAAGGCTATGTCCATCCCGGGATATAAAAACCTGAGGGCATGAAGCTTATTTGACATTGCCTGAACTAAAGGCTAAGGCCATTTTCGGGTTAACAAAACCCGAGGTTACAGGACATGATGAAAACCTGAGCAAAACACACTCTTGGCAAGTCATATCCAAAAAAGTATTAATTATTTTGGGGAAACGTTCCCGGACATACCGGATCCCGCCATGCCTTAAGAGATAATGAAATCAAAGGCAAAGCCTGTTCAAAATTCCGAACATGACTATTTAATGCTAAGGCATTCCAATCTTTGAAAAACATAAAAAGGAAAAGCAAAGGAAGAACTCTAGAATTATCAAAAAGAAATAGAAAATTTGTATTTATGAAGTATGTCTTTACAAAGGCCGAGCGGCCTTAACACAAAGTACTAAGTACAAAAAGAAATAAAATCAAATAGAAGCGGCCTGATCTTGGCCGGAGCCCGCCTCGTCACCGAAATCCCCGGGGTCTTCTCCATCCTCGGACCCGCTTGAGTCCTCTGAATCCTCCTCCTCGGGATAGGCCATCTTCCTGGCCCCGGCTTCAAGAACCTTGGCATCCTTGATCTCGTCCGATAAGTCAAAACCCGAGCGTGAACTTCTTCGAGGGCCTGTCTTCGAGATTGCCACTTTATATGCTCGGCTATATTTTTTTATTGATCTTGAGCAGCTTCGGCATCCGCCTTGTACTGGGCCACCATTTCAGCAGCTTCGGACTTGGCCACGACGACCTTTGACTTGGCCATTTTAAGCTCCTTGACCAGATTATCTCGATCTGAGATGGCCGAACCGAGCCGAGATTGAAGCTCCTCAAACTTTTTTGTTTGAACTTCGGCCTTTTCCTTTACCGCTCTTAGCAGGATTTCGGCCGAAGTTAGTTGTGACCGAACATCATTTTTTTTCGAGGCCAAATGATCCATTTTGCCTCTCCATTCATCGGTCTCAGCTTTGACTATATCCATTTCAACTTGGAGCTGAGCAATCCGATCGAGATTTTACTGGACCTGCAGATTTTGACCATCAGTAACTGAATCAAGTTCATCATCACTTACTTTGAAAACTTTTACCTGATCGACCAAGTCAGCATGATCCTTCCGGGCCACTTCCAGCTCGGCACGGAGGTTCTTAGTCTTCCCTTCGAGCTGCTCACTAAGAAGTTTAAAAGCGTCTCTCTTCTTAGAAAGCTCTCGAACTCCAGCTTCGAGTTGTTTCAGGTCATCCCGGTACCTCAAAAAAACCTTGTGATGAAGCACTGAAGCCTACGAACAAGAAAATAAATGCTAAGTTATTTGCGAAATAATCTAAGTATTAATCAAAAATTCACTTAGGAAAGCAGGGAGTTACCCGGTTCAGCGACTATTGCTCTTCGTTGAAAAGGCAGGGTGCATCCACCTCGTTTATCTTAGCTTGATCATCCTCGGTAACCAGGCACCGAAGATAGCTGGCCACCCCTATGGGGGTGAAAAGAATCCGGGCATCCTCCGGAAGGGAAACAAGAATGGTGCATTTCCAATCAGGATATACACTCGGGGCAGGGGATCGATCGACAAATTCGGGCTCGAGGAAGGCCCGCTTGCCTCAGAGGGTGAGCTCTTCCTCGGTATCTCTAAATTGCCAAATCCAATGGCGTCCTCCGTGGCCGTCGAATCCACACNTCGGGATCCTCGGGTTCTTCTCCATCATCGGACCTTCTTGAGTCCTCGAAATCCTCCTCCTCGGGATAGGCCATCTTCCTGGCCTCTGCTTCGAGCACCTTGGCATCCTTGATCTCGGCCGATAAGTCAAAACCCTGAGCATGAACTTCCTCGAGGGCCTGTCTTCGAGATTGCCACTTTATATGCTCGGCTATAATTTTTGATTGGTCTTGAGTAACTTCGGCATCGGCCTTGTACTGGGCCACCAATTCAGCAGCTTCAGACTTGGCCACAGAGACCTCTGACTTGGCCGTTTTAAGCTCCTTGACCAGATTATCTCGATATGAGACGACCAAATTGAGTCGAGATTGGAGCTCCTCAACGTTTTTTGTTTGAACCTTAGATATTTCCTTTGCCGCTCTTAGCTGGATCTCAGCCGAAGTTAGTTGTGCTCGAACAACCTCTTTTTTCGAGGCCAAACGATCCCTTCTGCCTCTCCATTCATCGGTCTTAGCTTTGACTATATCCATTTCAGCTCGGAGCTGAGCAATCCGATCGAGTTTTTGCTGGACCTACGGATTTTGACCATCAGTCACCAAATCAAGTTCATCATCACTTACTTCGAAAACTTTTACCTAATCTACCAAGTCAGCATGATCCTTCCGGGCGACTTCCAGCTCGGCACAGAGGTTCTTAGTCTCCCCTTCGAGCTGCTCACTAGGAAGTTTAAAGGCGTCTCTCTTCTCAGTAAGCTCTCGAACTACAGCTTTGAGTTGTTTTAGGTCATCCCGGTACCTCAAAAAAGCCTCGTAATGAAGCACCGAAGCCTACGAACAAGAAAAGAAACGCTAAGTCATATGCGAAATAATTTAAGTGTAAATCACAAATTCACATTAGGAAAGCAGGGAGTTACCGGTTCAGCGCCTGTTGCGCTTCGTTGAAAAGGAAGGGTTCATCCACCTCGTTCATCTTAGATTGATCATCCTCGGTCACTGGGCACCAAATATAGATGTCCAACCCAACGGGGGCAGAAAGAACCCGGGTATCTTCCGGAAGGGAAAAACTAATGGTCCGTTTCCGATCAGGATATGCACTCAGGGCAGGGAATCGATCGACCAATTTCGGGCTCGAGGAAGGCCCGCTTGCCTCAGAGGGTGAGCTCTTCCTCGGTATCTCTAAATCACCAAATCCAATGGCGTCTTACGTGGATGTCGAATCCACAGCATCAAAAAAACCACGGAAGGGGTCGTTCGATCTATGGGCCCCCTCGATGGGGCGTTCTTTTGCTACTTGGACCTTGTTAAACATCGACTCTGTGAACGAGGGCGACTCGGCAATCTCTATCGGTCCAAGTGATTCCTGCAGGGCTTTTCCCGCATCTCGGGAAGACTCAGCTCCTGCCTCCACCTTGGCCTCCCCGACATGATGAAAATCAGCCTTGCCTCCCCCTGGCCACCAGATCAGGCCACCGGATCAAAGGTTTCTCCTTCCCCCTCGGACTCATCCCTAAATAGATAGAGTGAGTCCGGGGACAGTGCTCGACCACTGGTGCTTCCCGTGGGTTTACACGCCAATCTTTTCTTTGGCCTCTTCTTCTCAGGGCTCGGAGAACTCGAAGCCTTTTTCCTTTTCTTCTCTTTATCCTGCCCCGAGGCAGGGGCTTGGTGAAGATATTGTCATCATCGGATGGAGGCCTTATCTCGACATCTTTTGGTAAACCTGCAAAAAAGAAGTAAAAGCAAATTAGAAATCGATAGCGCGAAAGGGAAATCAAAGTCACTTGAGAAACCTCTTACCGTGAGAACGGGCCTCCCATCGGCCCTTCGAGAGCTCGCGCCACGAATGCTCGAAATAAAGTCTTTGTTTCACGATGCCCACGACTCATTCCTTGAGTCGAGGAACCGCATCCGGCATCCGAACAACAGCTGCACCACCACAAAATATAGATGAGAGGGGAGGAAAAGAGAAGAGCAACGAACGAAATCTTAAAAGTGAGATTATACTTACGTTTCATATTCCACTTCTTAGGAAATGGCATATGCTCGGATGGGATCAAATCCGAGGTCTTCACTCGGACAAAATGACCTAACCAGCCTCGGTCCCGATCTTCATTAATATTGGAAAATGGAGCCTTACTGGCCCGACGGGCTAGCTTAATCAGTCCACCTCGATAAAGTCGGGGACTATACAAACACATGAGATGATCGATGGTGAAGAGACACACCTCAATCTTGCTCACGAAGAAGCGGTGGAGAATTACTATCCTCCAGAAGGAAGGATGAATCTGACCGAGGGTCACCTCGTATCTCTTATAGAAGGCGATGATGACCGAATCTAAGGGGCCCAGCGTGAAGAGGTAAGTGTAAATACTTAAAAAAACCCTCCACGTGGGTAGTAGTCGCTTCCTCGCCCATAGGGATCACTACATGCTTATCAGCTCAGTTACAGTCTTCCTTGACCTTGGCAAGGACACTATCAGTGATCGAGCATATATATCTCAAGACCGGCTCACACCGGCCCGGCACCAAGGAGGTTTTCTCGACCTTGAAATCAGCTCTGGTTGGGCACCCTGTAGGGACAAATATTTGCAGAGGAGGTTCCGGTGTCGGTTCCTCGGCAGCGGCAGTCGAAATATTTTTCTCAACAACTGGTCACGAAGCAGAGGGAGTTTCTTTTTGGAGAACAGATTTTGAAGTCTTTGCCATTGCTTTTAACTAGTAAAAAGGGTGGAGAAAGGAGGATGTTAATGAAAAAGAGGGTATGGTTAGCAGATGAGCAACTTTTACGGAAGTTTTTAGAAAACCGAAAGGGAAGAAGTTTGAATGTAAGCCAGAATAGAGAAAGTGAGAGTGATGAAATTTCTTAAAGCACAAGAACAAAGAGTTTGAATGTAAAGTTCAAATGAATAGATGAGAGGGTATTTATAGTTTTCCAAACGACGGTTCATGTCTTGGAGTGGCCGACCGCTAACTGACACACATTTAATGCCCAGAAGACTGGACCGATGGGACGTTTCAACTGTTCTTATCGCTTACGTCATGATTTTTTCACTTACGTCATGATTTATCGAAGAGGAAATCGGGAGCTCACATCGTTTCTCATCATTTACTTTCTGAAAAACGAGGGGACTATCTGTATACGGGTAAAAGCGAACTCAGGATTTGACCGAGCATCCAACACGATAATTTGGGATCGAGAGATGGTGATAAAATACCAAAGATCAGTTCTTGCCTTACCGAATTAGCCATCGGAACCACCAGACTTGCCCTCGAGCTTATCGAGGTCGAGGTCATAACCGGTCCTGGTCATAACGGTCTCAAGGAATATATTGCCAGCTTATCCGACAGGGGTCCGAAATTCTCGTAATTAACCGGGCATTACGGCAAAAATCACTAAACATACCAAAAAAGGAACCAACGGTCAACAAATCAAGTATATTTTTACCTTTTATGCAATAATAGAATAATACCTTAAAAGTAGGTTCCCCTAATATGTAAAGGGGGCCTCACAATTCATGAAAGACATTATAACATACACTAATAAGCAATACATTACCGTTATCCTCTAAATTCTTATTTCTTTGTTATCTTGGTGTCAATCAAAGTACATTCGACTCAAGGATTGTCAGTTTTCCTAGGCCGAAATTATTCAATCTGTGTGGTTTGCAGTTAATTTATCGTTATTTATTTCAATTGCAATCTAATTTATATTCAATATCAAGTTAATCTGCATATCATTTAATCCACTAACAAATTCAATTGTTATCCGATTTTGAGGGTAAACACAAATTCAAAAAAATAGGGGAACGTGACGTGAGATAATATAAAGGGAACAGGAGATTGTTCTGGAAGCAGGGCCTAAGTAAGCAAAGCATGTTTCTGGACTTCTCTGGAATTCTAGAAATTTTCATAATTCAATTACTTTTAATGTGACCAAAATAATTTTCAACTGTACGGTCATAGTATCAAAGTTTTATGACCCTATTGTAAAATTAAATCGTGATTATATAATGCCGCACACTTAATTTGCGTTTGGTGAGTGATTCCCTTTATTCCTTTTTGTTTTAATTTTCATTTATCGATTATCGATTTGTGTTGGAAATTCTTTATCGAAATCCAGAAGGTGCGAGGAGAAGTATCTGTAGGATATTCGGTAGAAGATGACAGTCCAGAACAAGACATTCATCAGTATGGACTTTTAGCTAATCTTTCTGCTTTTTATTCGAATTCGAATAGAAACAGCTATTTTATATATATATATATATAAAGCTGGGACTTGACAAGGTGATTCTTTGACTTAGAATCTTATTTATCTTTTTTCTCCATTTTTTAGATTTCCTTCTATTTTTAAAAGACTTTATCTAAGAGACCAACCATTTACTTTAAAATTTAAGAAACCCAAACGTTTTCTAACGTACAAAGACACATCAGTTCGGAAACGTACATACCAATTAAAACCATACTTCATATTATTTGCTTATTTAATTTGCACTTCATATTATTTCTTTATTTATTTATTCACATCTTTAGAAATCCGGATCCATCTGAAAGCGGCATCAAATTTGAATAAAGCTAATGCAGATTGCAGAGAAACAAGGAAACAAAGATGTTGATGATTCAACTTCGGAATGGTATATGTGCTCGATTTCTTACTTAATGAATATGTTGTAGGGTTTTGGCATTTGAGTTAAAAAGCTGATAACGTTTTAGTTTGAATCTATTTAAGCTTTTCGTTTCATTTTAAAATTTAAAGAGATTGTATTTTGTAAGGATAAATTTCTGAGATGATGGAGAATTTTTAAGATGTTTAGCGTGATTTTTGGACGAAAAGGGATTGTGCAGATTTACGGGGTGATTTTGGATTTTATTAGAAAAATTGGCACGTAAGAATGGAAAAGAAAAATAATAAAGAATAAAGTAAAAAAGGAAGAAAGAATCAAAGAACATAAGATAGTGGGAGGGCCTCCCTATTGTTGTCCTAAACTAGATATCATCTCAGCCTTTGCTTGTGTGAGAATTGTCATATTTTGCGCCTGGAGTGGGTAAGAANGTGATTTTGGATTTTATTAAAAAATTGGCACGTAAGAATGGAAAAGAAAAATAATAAAGAATAAAGTAAAAAAGGAAGAAAGAATCAAAGAACATAAGATAGTGGGAGGGCCTCCCTATTGTTGTCCTAAACTAGATATCATCTCAGCCTTTGCTTGTGTGAGAATTGTCATATTTTGCGCCTGGAGTGGGTAAGAATCGTCGATATACATCAAATGGTAATGTGACTTATGGAATAAGATTAATAATTTTGTGAATTGTTATTTCTACCATTTCTGAAAAACTAAGCAAGGCATATAACTTGGCAAAGCTGAAGATGTTGTTAACATATCTGTATAACCTTATTAAAATATTTGTTTTGAGTGGACAAGTAATGTGATGACCAAAAATGTCATCTTTAAATTTAATAATTAATTCTATAATCTAAGACCTCGAAAAGTACTATTTATCATTCCTCGACTTGCGTGTGCAAGCCGTAAAATTTTCTGGAAAGTTTTTATGTGAAAAATGGATTAAAATGTGAATTAGAGCTTTAAAACTCAATTGAGTTGACTTTGGTCAATATTTTGAGCAAACAGACTCGGATCAGTGTTTTGACAATTCCGTAGATCCGTATCGTGATTTAGGACTTGGGCGTATGCCCGAAATCAAATTGCGAGGTCCCTAGCCCGAGATATCGAATTTTGATAAAAATAAATTAAAAGTTTAAGTTCAAATAGTGACCGGATGTCGAATTATGTACAAACGACCCCGGAATAGAATTTTGATGATTCCAACAGCTCCATATGGTGATTTTGGACTTAGGAGCGTGTTCGAAATTTTATCTGGAAGTCCGTAGTTAAATTAGGCTTGAAATGGCTAAAAACAAGAATTTAGGTTTGGAAGTTTGACCGGGAAGTTGACTTTTTTGATACCGAAGTCGGAATCCAGTTCCGAAAATTTTCATAGCTCCGTTATGTTATTTATGACTTGTGTGCAATATTTGAGGTCAATCGAAGTTGATTTGATAGGTTTCGACATCGAATGTAGAAGTTGAAAATTTTAAGTTTCATTAAACTTGAATGGGTTGTCGGATTTCGTAACTTTCGCCGAATTCCGAGACGTGGGCCCCACGGACGAATTTTTAATTAATTTTGAATTTTTTATTAAAAATGTAGTATTTTCTTATAGAATTGATTCCTATAAGTTTTAGTGATTGTATCGAATTATTTTGGCTAGATTCGAGCCAGACAGAGTTGGATAATCGTGGAAAAGGCTTTCTAGTGGATTAAATTGGAGTAAGACGAGATAAGTTTCTTGTCTAATCTTGTGAGAGGGAAATTACCTCATAGGTGATTAAAATTAAATAATTGTTGCT
>AWOL01S0002353.1:0-13921 GCA_000715115.1 Nicotiana otophora
ATATTAAGATGTATATATAGTATATAAATCAAATATAACTTATATATCTTTATTACTATTTTTTTTTTCTCTAACTTCTATAAAAACAAATTTAAAAATAAAAAGTTTCTGTTGGGCCCGTTTAGGCCCATTTTGGCCCACTTAACCCGGGACCGGCCCACTTAACCCGGGACCGTTCGTTCGTGGTCCCGGTCCCGAGTCGGTTCCAGCAATAAGCCCGCGAAGCCCAGGATCGTTTAGGACCGGACCGCATAGGACCAGCCCACTTGGGATCGGGCCCATGAAGCCCACTTAGGACCGGGCCCGGCCCAGTTACCACCCTTACACCCAACTACATTGCAACCTGATGGCCCAGTCACAACTTTACAAATCTATAGCCTAAAGATAATAGGTCCATGTACGAAAAAACTTGATTCTCCATATCTTCTACTACGAATTTTGTGTGATTTTTTTATCTTTACACACAAGCAGCTTAAATCGGTCATATGCATTGCTATTGCAGCTACAAAAATGCAAATCAGGCACAATGCAACTCGGAAAAAAACCTAGATTTTCTTTTTTCTCAAGTTCCAAAGAGCAAAAAGTAAAAACAAAAATTAATAAAATTTATTGCTGCAGTTCATGATTTGGCAGAGAAAGCAACAAAGAAATCAATTTTATACATGAATTGTTTGAAGAAAGTAAGAAAAATCATAAAAAATTCAATTTCAATTATTTGCATATGTGTAGTACACGTATAGTGATATATAACTTTATATAAACTTGTATATGAAATATACAATAATGTATATCAGTATTTCACCAGCATAGAAAAATAAAATCAACATTAATAGGAAACATATAGGATACAAACTCAAAGCAACAAAGGAAAATCAAAACAAATTGTACCCAAACAAAAACAAAAGCAAAACACATCAAAATAAAAAAATCATAAATATGCAACAAAACTGAAATCGCTCCAGCGAAAAAGGAACTTACTTTAAAAGAAGGATCACTGCACCAAAGTCGAACAAAAATCACGAACAAAATGATTAACAATATTTACACACTCAGAATATAATATTATACACTTAATATAACTTTATATGATATTGTATTATATTATATAATGATGCATAATGTTGTATACAAAACTTAGATTTCATTTTTAAATTTTTTTTTCAACTGGTATGATTTTCAAAACCAACATTGATCAAACTCAATCAACCTAACACTCTAGATTCTAAGTTATAAGTTTTTTCAATAATTTTTAACTTCACCTAGTCATTTTAGAGTTATATTTTAGATTTGAGTTGAACTTTGAGTTCTGAAGCTCCTTCACTGGAGTTTTGAGTTTCGCTGCAGCAAAACTTCAACTTCAGATTTGAGCACCCGTTAATCGAGATTTTTGTTTTGCTCAGATTCGATACCTAAATGAAACACAAGCTAACAAAGTGATCGAACATCAATGACATGGGAATTTGGGATGAAAAGTCGTCGACAACAAAGGAGAGAGAAGAAAGAAGAAAGAAGAAAAGAAGAAGACAATTTGTCGTGATAAACTTGAAAAAACCTTTTGTATAGAACGTTATACTATTTCAAAGATTTAGCAAGGAAGTTTGAGAATTATTTATTCGTTCAAGGCATGCTATTTGATTGGGCATGTCGCATCATATATAGGTTAGAAATGGGTCTTTAATATTGGGCTAAGGGATGAAAAAAAAAGAGAAAAATATTTAATTTAGCTTATTATGGCGAAATGCTACCAATATTAGTCAATTCATAAATATTATTGCTTACCCGTAAAACGGTACAATTGAATTTGTACGTGGTTTATAGACAAGCGAATCGATTTGATCCCAAAATGATAAATAACTTAAATAAAATATAAAACTTAGCATTGAAATCGAGATAAGACAATGAATAGCTTGATTCCGGGAGCAGAGATTTCGAAGGCAGTAATAATAATTTTAATAAGCAAGAAATAAAATGTTATTAAGCGTTTGAATAGTATATATCATAAGTTTGTCCGGAAATTCGTCCCTTTACAATGGCTATTGAACTCACTATTTATAGTTGCACCTAGGGAATAAGGTCCTATGATCAGGCCCCTATTTAATGACAAGTATGAGGCCATGAATGTTATATTCTATATAACACACTATATATTTAATACTGCAGAACATTCTTCATTAAATGCTATCGGTTGACAGGCATTCATTTGTCTTCATGAGCAACATTCTTTTCGGGGGCTTCCCGGTGCCAACCGAGGCTGCTTCCCCCGGTCTTGATTCCCACATGTCTTGCTTTTCATCTGTCTCCGGTTCTGGTATCGCTCTATTATGTGAGTATTTAATATCAACAGATTAACCCTATACGGATAGTCCCCCTGCATTCCGGTGGCACATCCTTGTGCCATCGAAAAGTTGGTGAAGATACCTTTCTTGGCAGGAATTCTCAGATCCCCTTTGAAAAGTTTCTGACGCTCGATTAGACACACGTCTCTCCACATTTAATGTCCTGAACACGCATCATCCCATGATTCAGCAATACTTTCGCTGGTTCTCGAGGTAATCATGGCCACGATTTTAACCGCATATTCCTTTACTTATACGCTTCAATCTTCTTCTTTTACACTTCACAATTTTTCGAACTCTCTCAACTTTTCTTACTCAACTCTCTCTTGCTTTCAACTTTGTTTAACCTTCTTCTTCAGAGAAACCCTTACTTTCTTCTGCTAGTTATGGCCTCCTTTTCCAAAAACTCCAGCTCTTCAAAGAACAAAGAAAACGCCGATGATGCTGCTCCTCCTACAGTGAGCACCATTATCCCCAGAAAGCTTAGTACGACCAAGGACTTTGAAGAGAAGTTCCCTTATTCTAACTCCCGTACATGGGTTGTTGGTTTATACCCTTATTCCATCCATCCTTCTAGTATCCTTGCTGTGAAGGAAGACTGTGGTTGTCATGATTTGAATATCATCGCTCCCAATCTAGCGAAGCAGATAAATTTTCCCAAGAAGGGTTTTACGTACATTTACACGTACCCCTTCACTTTGGGCCCGTTCTCATTGAGTTGTCGACTTGACTCTGTAATCTTGGAATTTTTCTTCCGTTACCAAGTCTGCTTGGCACATGTGAGCTCTTCTGTATGGTGGACGGTAGCCTGTCTTCGGCGGCTATGCCAGGAGATGGGGGAAGAGCTCTCCATGGCTCGACTGATGAACTTTTATTCCCCCAAGATTTTCCGTGGGAGAATGACAAATTTCAACAAATGTGGTCATCTTGATCTACTCACCAGCATGGATGGTGACAATGACCATGGATGGATTGAGAGGTTCATTGTAATACATATGGTCTATGGTCATCTTCTTGCAAAGAACGATAGTAATACATATGCCCATAATGATACATTTCATGCTTTATGGTCTCTACATCTACAATGAGTTTTTGATTCCACACGTGTTGAGCCTCGAACTTGAAATGAATGACATCCCCTTTGAAGTCCGCTTTGTACTGAGTCATATTGGATACCTGGGATATAACATGTTTTCCTCCCTGCTTGTCTCATCACCCCAATTGGAGTATAAGGTTAAATGCCCTGCAACCCGGTCAACAACAAATGAATGGCTTTTTTGGACCGGATTATAAACCTCTTGCTGGGAAACCACTCGAACATCCAATTTACATGTTCGTCAGCCAGATTGCTGAAAAGGCATACCCATCCTTCAGCATTTGCGGGCTTAGAGAATCTATCAGGAGCGAATGTCATCTTCTTTGGATGATGACTGGTAATGTAGTCATTTAATGGCCTACGAAGGAACTCATGACGGTAGTCTTCTCTTTGAAGATGTTCTAACCAGCAAACCTGTAGCAGAAGATTGCACTCCTCAAAATACCCAGCCCCCTGCTTGCATCGATCCAAGGCTCGGTACATCTCAGCTAATATCATAGGAACAATAGTGTAGTTTTTTCCCTCGATTCCTTCCATCATGGTCCTGACGACCATGGCTAAACGAATGTGAATTTTTCCTCCTTGCATTGGAAAAAATCAGCAAACCTAAAAGGCAAATTATGAAGATATAAACTTGACGATGAACCTATCCAACAGAGGTGATAGCCAATTCCTCATTATGCAAACGATATGATTTGTTGTATCTGTAGCATTCATAAAGAAGGTCAAAGGGAATGTAGGACTTCTTCAAGAAACCTAACTCATCATTCTTCTTGAACCTAACCATTCTCAAAAAACCACATGGGATACAATTTTCTGTCAATAACAAACTTGGACTATCCCATGAAAGTTTGGCGAAACTCCCAATTTCTTTCGAAAGAAGAGCCATCTCCATATTTCCGAACCGAAAAACGACCCTCTTTTCGTTCTAAAATATAGTGGCTTACTCAATTAGTTCCTCTCTTGGCCGGATGTCCATCAAGGATAGTAAATTACCAGTACCCTTCTTACATGATTTCTGGTGCGAAGTCGTTCCACCAATCAATCAACAGAGGTGGGATGTTCTGGACCATGCCGAACCTGGGAATTTCGTGACTTATTTTCTGCATCAAATAAAAGAGTAAGTGTCACGACCCAAAATTCTCACCTTCGGACTGTGATGGCGCCTAATATTCCACTTGTTAGGCAAGCCAACGTTAGAATAATATTATCTATTTTTAAAATAATTTTTAAATTTATTAATAACAAAGAAACAAATACGGAAGTAAAGTCTGAAATGCCATAAATAATCCATAAAATAATGGTGTCTAACTACCATACGAGAATTGGTGTCATAAGTACACGAGCTTCTAGAATAATACAAATAAAGGTTTGAATAAAGTAAAGTTGCCTCGAAACAAACACACGGCTAAAGTAAAGTAGACGGGGACTTCAGAATTGTAGACACCGTGCAGTTATACCTCAAGTCTCCTCTAGGTAGTTGAAATTAGAGCAAGTATATGGTACGCTGATGGGACCAACTCCAAAATATAAACAAGAAGTGCAGAGTGTAGTATCAGTACAACTGTAAGGACCCGTAAAAATTTTAACCAAAAACTCGGGATTTCGTAGTGCCAAGATAGATTTCTGCGTTATTATAGTAGAATTCTTCGCGGCGAGATTGCGAGTTGCGGTTCGGACTTTTTTGGATTGAACAGTACCCTACGGACTTAGAGAAAAATATTTCGCAGAAGAACGTATTTCTGCGGCCCATTATGCGGCCGCATAATCACTATGTGGCCCGCATAATGATCGCAGAGTGAAGCAGTAAGTTGGCCAATTTGAGGTCAGCTTTGCGGTCGATTATGCGACCGTATAACCACTATGCGGACTGTATATCGGTCGCATAATCCCTCTTAGGTTTTTGCGTAGGGAATTCTGCGGTGCATTATGCGACCGCAGAACAAGTATGCGGACCGCATTCTAGTCGCATACTTGGGCCAAAGGTTTAGGCCCCTGAGGGCCATTTATGCGGTCACTTTGCGGACCGCATAACCATTATGCGGTCGTATATGCGACCGCAGACCTATGTCGGGGCACCCATTTTTTTAATTTAAAACTCGACCCCCATTACGTTAAAATACCCCTTTAGTCTATTTTGAAGCTCATTTATGATATTTCTAGAGTGAAAGAGAGAGGGTTCTAGAGGGAGGGCCTATTTCTCATCAATTAATCTTCAACCATCACTCAAAGCTTGGAAATATTCAAGTAGAGCGCCAAATTCTTCATCCAAAAAGGTAAGACTTCATCACCCCAGCTCTTAATTTCAAACATAGCTATAATGGGGTATTAGTGTGATACTTCATGGATATGAAGGTGGTTCATCTTGCATGCATGTGATAAGGAGTGTGAGAAAAATAAAAAGTGAACTAGAACCATGAACGTTTTTCTAATTTTAGGTTCAATTTGTATATTGCTAAAATAGATTGATCTTGCTAAGGGTTCCGGATAATTGTAGAGTCTAAAGGAGCTAAATTGAGGTATGTATGGCTAACTCTCTTCTTCCTAGAATCGAACTCCTGGTGTCCGAATAATTGGTGTAAGTTCTGACTCGATCATACTAGAATTGTTTGCCTTAGTAAGTTTGGTTGAAAGATTCATGTTCCCTAATTATTTTAGATAATTACCATGTCATTATGCTATTTGAGAACGTAATTATAATTTTCCAAGCTCCTTCCCTTATGTGTGCAATGCCTTATGTGATGGTACTTATCGACATGAATGATGAGGTTATTTGAACGAATAAAAAGGGAAAGACTTGAATTGTAAAATGTTCCCAAGTGCCAAGAACTACTTAATAAATGAGACTGTTTGTGCCATGTAACGAAAGATGGGAAAGAAATATGAATTGGGGGAACAATTAAAAGAGGTTATGTCTCAAGTGAGATGGCTTAGCCGATCGGGCCGAGATCGGATGCCATGCTGTACACATGGTGGCATTTGTGTTGGAATTATTGATTTACATTGTGGATATGGATATGTCTCACTTGAGATAGCTTAGCCGGTCGAGCCGATACCGGACTCCGTGTAAAAACACAGTGGCATTGTGAGTTGTGGCTTTGGCACTAAAGATTATTAACCTAAAAAGATGGAAAGATTGAATTGGAAACTATGTGATCCTTACTTGGTGTTTCTTTGTATTTCTGTGAAGTACTTATTGATTATTATGACTGTCTTCTCTTTGTTTCACTATTCATTCTACTAAGATTGGTGTTTGCCTTACATAATAGTATTATTCGACAGTACTAACGTCCCTTTTGCCGGGGGCGCTATATCTTTGAATGGATGTAGGTGGTTCCATCGCAGATAGTGCCGATCGCAGATAGTGGTGCTCTCTTTCACACTCATCATAGTAGTCTTGGTGAGCCCCATTTCTTCCTGGGGTCATGTAGTTCTTCTTTTGTATAAGTTTTCATATTTTGAGGTATAGCCGGGGCCTTGTTGTCGGCATTGTCACGTTGCTCTTTTGTACCCTTAGAGGCTCCATAGACGTTTATGTGGGTCATGTATGTGTATTGGGGTGGTCGTTAGATCGAGTTATATTTTTGAAACTCAACTATGGCATAATGTATATAAGGAAAAGTGAACCAACAACGTTTATATATTTATATAACTGATCTCTCCCCTATTTTACAAATGATGGTGCGTTCCCTTTTAGGATTATGAATGAGTCGGTAGGAAAGGTTTAATAGGCTTGCTCGACCGGGTTCACTCGGTTGAGTGCCGGTTGCGCTCCCCGAGGTTGGGGCGTGACAACAACCGACCCCATATACTGATAAGTGTCAAGCCTCACCTCGACGAAGTAGTGACGAGGCTAAGGCATGTCAATTACATTAACCTGTATGCAATAATAGTAATAACCACAATAATAGAATTTAGTTAGATAAATCATTTTAGCAGTTAAAACCAACTCAGCAGTCATAACCATTTATTATTTCAATCAATTCCCATTGCAGCGTGCAACCCGCTCCCATAATATATTCATATTCAATTTCGTTGCGGCGTGCAACCCGCTCCTCCAACATAATTATTTCAATCAAGTATGTTGCAACGCACAACCTGGTCCACCAATATATATCGACTTTTAAGCAAGTATGTTACGGCGTACAACCCGGTCCACCAATATCGACTTTTAATCAAGGTTGTTGCGGCATGCAACCCGATCCACCAATATGGACTTTTAATCAAGTCTGTTGCGGCGTGCAACCTGATCCACCAATATATATCGACTTTAAATCAAGTCTGTTGCGGCGTGCCACCCGATCCACCAATATGAACTTTTAATCAAGTCTATTGCGGCGCGCAACCCGATCCACCAATATATATCGACTTTTAAGCAAGTCCGTTGCGTCGTGCAACACGATCCACCAATATCGACTTTAAATTAAGTCTGTTGCGGCGTGCAACCCGCTACTCCAACATAATCATTTACCAATTCTTATAGAAGGAATTGTCCCAATAAATGCAACAATTAATATAAAATTATAAAACAACAAGCATACAATGATTATGATTTAATTATGAAACAAACAATAAAAATAGTTATTTATTATGAAAATCAGAGAGAAAATAGGCAGTTTAATATTTAATATGTTAAATGTCAAGTAGCAATTAATGCACATAAATCAAATAAGCATGCAGGAATTCAAGAACTAATATTTGACAAAGAATAGGAGAAAAATATTTTTTATAATAATTAATCGTGTATTAAAATAATTTAGGATTTTCAAATAATTATGCAAACAATTCATTTTGACGACGTATAGACATTGGTCACCTCGCCTATACGTCGTTCACATATTTTTCACATAACAAATAATTTAAGGGTTCTACAACCACGACGCTTACCCCGTTTTATAATTTCCAATAAATTATTCGACCACGGCTTTTCCTTTTGAATTGTCTCCAAAAGTGTCAAATCTATTCACAACAATTCGATATACTCAATACGAATTATAGGAATTAATTCCATATGAATTTACTAATTTTTCGGATAAAAATTTAAAATTCATTTAAATATTCGACAGTGGGATCCACATCTCAAATCCCGAAAAAACTCGCGAAATCGAACACCCGTTTTGCTATTAGTTCAACCATACAAAAATTATCCAATTCCGATATCAAATGGACCTTCAAATCTTAAATTTCCGTTTTTGGAAGATTTTATAAAAATCTGATTTTTCTTCCATAAATTCACGGATTGATAATGTAAATGAGTATGGAATCATGAAATATAATCAATATAGGATGAGGAACACTTACCCCAATATTTTCCCGTGAAGATCGCCTAACAATCGCCTTACCCGAACTCAAAAATGTAAAAGAGTTAAAAATGGGACGAATCCCATTTTTCAGAACTTAAGTTCTGTTTATGGGATTTTTACCCTTCGCGAACGCGGTCAGTGCCTCGCGTTCGCGAATCACAAATTTCTATTGACCAATTTTACTCTTCGTGAACGTGAGGGCTACTTCGCGAATGCGAAGCTTGTCTGGCTTGGCCTTTGTGAACGCGAAGGCAATTTCCTGGCCAGCCTCTTTCCCTTCGCGAACGCGAAGCTTTGCACCTCAACCCTTCGCGAACGCATTCACTCTGTCGCGAATGCGAAGCACAAAACGTGCCAGTCCCAGTTTGCTCTTCACGTTCGCGATAGTACCTTCGCGAATGCGAAGAAGGACACACCAGAAGCCTTAAGTCTGCAGAAAAACCAGATTTCCTAAGTCCGAAATAATCCCGTAGCCTATCTGAAACTCACTCGAGCCCTCGGGGCTCCAAACCAAACATGCACACAAGTCCTAAAATATCATACGAACTTGCTCGCGCGATCAAATCGCCAAACTAACACCTAGAACTACGAATCAGACACCAAATTAAAGAAATTTTTTAAGAAAACTTTAAAACTTATATTTTTACAACCGGGCGTCCGAATCACGTTAAATTATCTCTGTTTCTCACAAAATTTGGCAGGTAAGTCATAAATATTATAGTGGACCTATAACGAGCTCCGGAACAAAAATACGGGCCCGGTGTCAATAAGTCCAACATCAGTAGATTCTTAAAAATTATTAAGCTTTCAAACATTTAATTTTTCATCAAAATTCTATATCTCGGGTTAGGGACCTCTAATTTCGATTTTGGGCATACGCCCAAGTCCAATTCAACATCCGAGTCCGTATGCTCAAAATATTGACCAAAGTCAACTCAGTTGAGTTTTAAAGCTCTATTTCACATTTTAATCCATTTTTCACATAAAAACTTTCCGAAAAATTGTACGGGTTGTGCACGTAAGTCGAGGAGTGATAAATAGTATTTTTTGAGGTCTTAGAATACAGAATTAATTATTAAATTTAAAGATGACACTTTGGGTCATCACAGTAAGCCCTTCCCCCTCCTGATTTTGATTAATTACGAAATAACAGCCAACATGTTGGCACATTTTCTCCAAGTAATTCACATAGCATGAATGTGTCCCTCAGGATTCTAGAGATCCCTTTGAACTTTGGACGGGATTTATCTAAACGGATTTAATATGCCATGGGTATTTGATCCATTATAGGCTTAACATGATGCATGCACATTTTCAATCAAAGTAGGTCTCTAGAAAGGTCTAGACTGATACTCTCAAACGGGCTACTTGAGAGGGAAAGGCACGGGACCGTCGACTTCACCGTTGATCGAATAGTCAACCGCTAATAAGCCTTTCTGATTTGACACGAGTGGAATATGATGTTGAAAGCATGTGTTATGTGAAAGTGATAAAATGTAGTCAAGTAATTTACATGGTGAAAGCACACAAAAGGCAGTATTAAATAATGCGATAAAGTAAATGAGAGAGAAAGGGAAAAGAAAAGACAAAGAAAAAAGTTAGCATAATTCACAAAAATTAGAGAAACATAATTAGATGAAGCAAATAAAAGAGACGGGGAAAGTAGGTTCATGATATAGCAATTTCGAGCAATTAAAGTGGGTGGGAAGTGTGAGGTACATGAAAGAATTCATATAATTCAATAATCCACATAAGCAAGATTCTTTATGGTAAAAGCCTAAGTATATCCCCAGCAGAGCCTCCATGTTGTTGCGTCGTGTTTTCTTGCAAAAGCGAGTTTCGACATGTGACAACTCTTTTAAATGTGTATTAAAAGAGAAGAGTCGTCACCTAAAGATTTTAAGGTGAATTTGTGCACCTATTTGTAAATAACTCTGCTTTAATTAGTCAATGTCACCAAAGATCGGGTAAGGGATCAAATTACCTCAAAGAGAAAGTGTTAGGCACTCTTCGAGGTCCATAACTGTGATTCCCGACCGAATTTTAAACTATGTGTGGATTATTGAATTATAACTAACTTATATGATCATGCCAATCAAAGTAAAGAGTTCAAGTAGTTTAACAACTATGTAAAGTAAGGAAATAAGACGAAACAATTGATTAAGAGAAATACTATACTAAGGGAAGAAATAACTAGTCCATTAAAACTTGATTGGTACAACTCTTTGAGAATTACAAGATATATCTTAGCCAAGTCTAGGTTTCGATAGGCAAGTATACAAGAAATAATTACACACGGGTGTCCTAAATTTTTTAGCATCAAAGATCACCCCTGCAACATAAATAATACTTCGCAACTCCCTTAAGTATAAGTGTTGCTCATATTATTCAGCGGGGACATGCTATTATCTCTTGCTACCCGATTACTATCTTAAAGTTGTTTACCTAAAGCGCACTAATTCAATTCTAAGTCACGTCCTATGTGTTCCTACCCGTCCCATGTCTATGGTCCATGAGGCTTTGGGCCGCTATGTGGGTGGTTCTAGACTCTATATAGGCGGCTCAAAAATGGGAAAAACTAGGCGTCACATAATTTAAACAAGTAGGATTTCACATGTTATGCAAGTAGCACAAAAGGGCTCAAGTTTACCTCTTCATATAACTCATATGCACACATTTCAGACTGCGTCAACATGATTAAGTAAACGGGCAGTTGCTATTCAAGTTAACTATGCTTAAGACAGAGTTACTAGGTGGACGGGCAGTTGTAAGTAGGCAGATTTGGAGTATGTTGTATTGTTTTAAGTCTTATAGGCATGATTTCTATACGATTAAACTTAGAATATTTAAGACCAAGCACTAATGTTGATTCTCGTTGTATTTAATCTTATAGCCATGATTTCTAAGCAGCCAATACAACAGTCAACATGGAGTCCTATAGGCATAATTTCTAGATGATCATATTTGGACAATCTTAGGTATGAAGCTGTTTAAAACTCAAGTTTGTTTCATTGATCCTATAGCCATGATTTCTAGGAGAGCCATATAATTGAGGGAGGTATCAATGTAAACGGTCTCAATTACTCAAGCGGAATCCTATAGGCATGTTGTCGATGCGCATAAGTAAGGCAGGCTGAGGAAATAGCAAACAAGTTCAGTTTGAAATCCTATAGGAATATTTCTAAACATATTGCAAGCCTTGCTGACAAGATCAATATTAAAATTAGTTAAAGCCCTAAATCATTTTCTCTAAGTGAATATGCAAGGTTGACAACCTATAAGCATGTTGTCTATACATATAGTTCTCAAAGATAGAGCATGGCAAGTAAGATAACAAAATAAGACATTTAATCATATAGACATGTTTTCTACCCATTCATGCAAGAATTAAAGTACCCCTGCCCCTTTTTCACTAATTCCCATTATTCATTTTTATAAGTTCTTACAGACTAAATTAGAATAAATACAAGACCAAATATAAAATATAGAATAACCCAACGATACATCTGGGCCTCAAGTAGGCTTTAGAATCCTGGCATACCCATATCCCAGGAGCACAGTTTGTGGCAATACTTGCGGGCTTGGCAGTCTGCATGACTTGGTTGATTTAGAGGAATTCAGTTATGATGAATTGGTTATGTGCAATCAGGTTCCAAAGAGTTTGTGATGATTTTGACCCCGACGTAAGGTTGATGTCTTCTACGAGTATGGAAAGTTTGTTGTGTACTGTGATTTTCTCTTGAATTGAGTAAGTAGACATTTTTTGCTGATAGAGTATTTATCCTACTTGTGATTCAGAGTTGATAATAATATTCTCGTATTTTCATATGATAACATGATAGGCGCGATGAGCCGCATGAAATTTGGGATTGAATGGGCAAGGTTGCGGTTTAGTTTTGGAAGGAATGTCATGAGTTCTAGCCTGTGTGAGACATTTCAGATGTTTAAGAGAATTCCTGCATTGTCTTGTATCGCATAAGAAGGGTAGGTATTGTAGAAGAAATAATGTATATTATTGTGCGGGTGCTTTACTAGTACTACATAGATCGCATGGTTGACAATCGTTGATGTTCATGATTTGCTACTTGACACGGAAGATTTTATGGGAATATTTCTCCCGAGGTGATTGTGTATGCATTATGGGCCAGCCATTTAAGTGGGAGATCTAGAGGTCAGATATGGAGTTTCCTAAATTCTTGAGGTTTAGAGACTACTTGATTATTCACATGCATGTGGTGGCACTATTTAGGTTTTGTGGCAATATGCGAGCGAGATAGCTCTTGAAATGTTTATTTGCTCATTGCACCGTAGTTGTGTTTGTCTTTTATTCGTAGCACATAATGATATCCGTCTCCACAGGGTTATGTTTATGTACTTTGCGTGCTTGTTGTTGATACACATATATTTTATGAATTTTTGGAATATGGCTTGATGGGAATTCCCACGAGGATGTTATGGGATCGTGTTCTACGCTGCAATGGTGAGATGCTGGATTTGATTCCTCGTACTTATTTCGTGTGTTTTTCTTCTCTCTTGTGGGATAGATTCACATCATTACATTTTGTTGATCATATATGTTACACGTGTTGAATAGTTCTCATATTTGGGTTCACTTTTCTATTATTGGTCATACTCGAGTTGTTGCTTGTTGGCACATAAATCGCGTCGTATGAGATTCTAGATGGTATTTGATGTGGCTTGTCAATTGAGCAGCTTGTAGCAAATGAGCGAGGTTATTGGATCTAGAATTAATGCAATCGGGTTTAGATAAGGTATGTTTGGAGTAGGGCTACCATTAGTTAGCTCAGAATTTGGTAATGGTTCTTGAGGGCGAGAGAACTCTATGACTTGTGATTCTGATGGGTGATTATGAGTTTCTATAAGTTCCTTTCAGCATCAGCAGTGTCACAAAGTCTGGGCACATGGTTCTAGGTTATATATGATATGGTATTGGTATCTATTCGGCAATGAGCATCTGTTACAGGCAAAAGATATAGTTATGGACATATGAGTTACGGGGCATAGCATGTAGTTATGTCTTGGGGGTATATTTATGACTTGATATAGATGGTGGGGATTGATACAACGAATATATTCCAGAATCAGCTCTTATAGGGAATTCCAGATGTTTGAATTGGATTCTAAGGCTTGTGGGCAAAGGTCGAAGGAAGACTGTTCAGTTTGGG